>JBBPNP010000047.1:0-106143 GCA_038090955.1 Xerocomellus intermedius
CCGCCAATAATGACAGCGTCATACGACCCGGAAGGTGTCGCGAGTCCACGGTGAGCTTGCCATGCTCCGAGTTGAACGGTGGCATGCCGCAACCGCCGTGCGACGTGCTAGTAGCAAGAACGTCAGGAATGGCCATTGACTTTAGTACAAGACATACTCTTTGCGTTGTTCTCTACTGTCGGAATCACGTGGACGACTAAATCGCGCTTGGACTGAAAAAAAAAAGTCGCGCGGATGAAGTTTACAAATTGCGCGCGCTGTGACTAATAAAAAGTCGCGCGCTGCAGTTAAAAAAGTCGCGCAGTTAAAAAAAAGTCGCGGGAATTTATTGGCACTTGCAGCTCCATAGGCGCGGACTGCCACTGTCACCCCTGATTTGGTTTCGGTGTGGTACGCTCTCATAAGCCACTTGGTACCATGTTTGAAGGATATATAAGAGAACCTTGTGTGCAAGGTCCTGGACAATCCGACATGTATGAATCTATCCTCGATCCACCGTTGAACACAAATTCCATTTCCGAGGCAGACCAGGCAAATCTTTCGCAGACCAACTCAATGATTCCCACATGGGGGTCTGATATTGACTGGTCCGCTGTTGGGGGACCGGTTGCAACCAGTAAGGACTGGCATTCATCAAACGATGTCCTGTTGACTCCCCCGTCAGGCAACACGCATGAATCCTCTCACGACAACAATGCTTCGCAGGACGTGCCTGCGCATGAGGTGGCGACGGAAGGTTTTCCTGCTGTGCCAGCACCTACCTGTGGACTCGCTGGCGGCTTGCATTGCGCTCTGCCGCTGGATGGTTCAGCCAAGTCCATCAAATTGCACCTTCGTATGCATGGTCATAGCCACCCGCAGCGTGAGGCCGTCCAATGCCCATTTGTGGGGTGTGCCCGTACCTTGCAGTGGATGAGTATCCCGAGGCACATCCAATCCGCCCATCTGGGTGTGCGATTTACGTGTCTTAATTGCGGCAGACCGTACACACGGCCTAGAGGGTTAGCAATGCATACCGCATCGCTCAAGTGTCACGGTCAGTGTCTGTTCTGCATTCAGAATATGTACTCACCACAGGATGCTTCGTTAGGCACTGCATAAGCGGGAGTAGAAGAACCAACATTAGCGACATGGCCATGGCCACACAGTACTTGATCGAGTATTTTTTTTTCCTGTCATTATAATGTACACGCGCGCTGAGATGAATTCAATTGTTGATGCTCTTACCGAGAATCTCGTGTTGTCACCATCGAGTCCGATCAACCTGCAAAGCGTGATCACTGCGTGGCCAATTGTGCCCTTCAAGTTGTGAGTTGGTTCATGAGCTGACATCCCCAGATCAAATATTTTCCAGTGCCGCACCTGTGAGTTAAGATAGGTTTACGGTTTAAATGGTGCCTATGGATGGAATACAACATAAGTACTTGGTTACCATGATTAATTCAAGGAGACCTTCATTGCAGGGGAAAGAGCATACTACTTCACGACATGGGACGACTAGCGACACACTCGGATCGGTGATTCGGAGAGAGTGCAAGATGAAGCAGATTGTCAGAAGCTCGAGGAGTCCGACATCCGGGGATCACTTTCACATGGGAGATCACAAAGTGGATAACTGGGGACAAGTGTGATGTGTTCGTACTATCAGGGATCATGGAAACCATTCGTCGATAGGGCCCAGATTCCAGAATGAGCACGCCCAAATTACCAAGCAACCCATCGTGGCCAAGGAGCGGGATGAGGCTCGACCAAGTATAGTCCCAATTATTGAGGTGGATATATTCTCGCACCTCCGACACGGGTAAGCAAGATGCAAGGTCTCTGCGGAAAATGTAATACCGTGAGATACTGTTCGAAGGAGCGCCAGGTTAAAGATTGGAAAGTTCACAAGAAAAACTGCGTCAAGTAGCATCTTCTACAGATTACTGGACCTGTATATCCAATATCACTAGACCAGTCTACCTTCCACAACGTTCCGATCAGCCCATTGGATCTGGTAGATTGCATCACAGCTGCGAGCTGAAAGACGGTGTTGACATGGTCGTTCGAACAACTCTGAATTGGAGATTTCTGTGCGTTGCACCAGACATTGAGCAGAACGTGGGTTTCGGAGGCTGGCCACGGACCAGAGTGAACCCAGTGCTTGAAATGCGACATTCCTGCGGTATCACAACCTATAAACTCATACATTATAGCACCAAAAAAATATCAGGATGTCATACAAAAGATATTGGACGCACCTCAACGATCTCAAATTCCGATATGCACGAACACGATCCGCCTCTCCAACGGCACTTCCTGGGCTGACTCCACCACTGCAACGTTCAGCGCCTCCGCCCGCCGCATGCTCAAAATCAAGGACAGGGATTGAACATCTCCCTGTAAAACCGGGTGACCACCTCGTGCGCGATCAAATCGTCTACTCTCCACAACGTTCCCAAGCATCCCATTGAATCCAGCAAGCTGCATCCCGGCTGCGAGATGGTGCACCTCGTCTGGAGTGCACCACCGTATGGCACGCAGACAGGAACACAAATTCGGAATGCGTGTAGCGCTCCTGGATGGTGCGTATGAACGTGAGTGGACCGTCTTCTCATCGCGAATCATGACTTGAACGGCTCCATGTGGCGTCGTGGCAGGCGAGGTGGACCCAAAGATGGTACTCGAAATGCGCAACGGCCTCTATTGATAGTAGTCACGTCGTCCGTGAGAGTTCTCGAATAACACGTCTGGGGGGCATGCCCGTCTCCGTTCTGAATCCTTTGGATTTTGCTCTCTAGCTCTGGTAGCTCGCGTAGTTTTAGATCTGTACTCGGCCGGGCTTGACCCATGACTTGCAAACGAAATGATGTTCGTGATTCCACAGGCGTCCGCGCGAATGAGATGCGAGCAAGGGTGTCATTTCGATACGGTCCTGCAGCATGCAACGGGAGAATAGTACATTTTGACATCGGACAACCACCAGATCCACGAGCCCGAGGGTGGCTGAACGCCATCTTGGAGGACGGCGACGATCGGTTCGACCACGGTCGTCCACAAGTCACGCAACGATCGCTTGACCCAGAACTCTCTGTTTCCCCTATATGCATCCGGGTCCTGGATAAGCTCAGAGAATTGCGAACACAGTTGAACAACGTCGTCGAGCGAGCAATTGCTTGCGTTCACGATGATCACAGGTCCAGCCAATAGAACAAGGAAGGCTAGAAAGCAATACGACTGGGGCAATAACGAGGCAGGGACAGTGGAAGGCTGTTGGTGGAGCAGGACTGGGTTGGCCTGACGAAATAGAGCAGAATTCAGGCAATTGGAGCAATACAGGTGAAAGTGGGAATGGATGACGATGTGGAAAGCAAAAGGCAAGATGGCGAGAGGTAGGGGCAATAGGGTAGGTGGCGAGAGAGGGGCTGTGACGGGACTGGCAGGGCGAAAGCTAGTCAGATAATAGATCGACGATAAAGCGGGACTTATATAACCCACAGGTAACGGAACAGAGCACGGCGGAAACAAAGACAGACACGATCGGAAATTGACGAATGGCGTACGGCGTACGAAGACTGGTGGATTAGGTGAGGCGAGGTCGGTGAGGCGAGACTGGAGGGAAGGCTAATGGACACAGAAGGCAGGCGGCAGGATGCAATGATCAGGAGCGGAGAGGGGGAGAGGGCTCGAAAGGGAAGTAAATGAACACGTGAACACGGACAACATGGCAAGGAAAGGCAAGGGGCTGAATGGAGAGGATAAGGCGAGAAGGGTGCAGGACAGAGGGGGCGCTAGAGAAAACGCCAGGCTGGCTGGGGGATGCAGTTTGTAGGAGTGGAGGGGGAGTGGGACCAGGGGGGTGGTGAGACACAGGAGGGTTTGGGCGGCGACAACTCGAGGGCAAGTAAAGATGTATGTAGGGCTGAAAGAAAGGATAAGATGAAAAAATATGACAGGAACGATCAACGGAGGATGCCGGGAAATGGTAAGTAACGCGTACGATTCAGTTGATAGCCGAGATGCCAGACGAACACGGCTTTGTGAATATGGCCAAGCTTAGGGCAGAAGTGCACATCTTCCTCAACGAGCACCGCTAGTCGAGTTCTCTCTTCCAACACGTTCTCTTACGTCTACGTCAAGTTAACCTAAGGTATCCTGCACGCGCGCTCGCTCTGTCTCCTGCTCTCGTCGCGTGACTCTGACTCGAGACTAGTCCACTACAGTCAAATGTGCTACCGCAAGACGCAATTCTCCTGTCACCTTGCGTGCTTCTGTGCGTCCGCTGACGGATGCCTGCCCAGATCGATTGTGGGTCTTCGGTGTAGCGCTCAGCATGTGCGGCCTTGCATTGGGTGCTCGACGATTCGGTCGTGCTCGTAACGGTTCGAAGTTTGACTCCGGCTGACATCATTTCTCTCCTGTTTTAGGGTTGGCGTGACTTGAGTATATGGTGCACCCATGAAGTTCGTCTGTCACTCCCTTTTTCTGGCCTACTAGTAGGTGAGATAGCCTTCAATAACACCCTGAACAGTGAAATAACCCCTGCCCAGGGTTGCAGGAGTGTGCTACCGGATCCCATTCCCAAACCTTGCCAATTCTCGTCAGCACCACACACTTCAACACCAAATCCAGCTAGGTCACCGTCTCCATCGGCGACCCTAGTTGGCGATTGGGCATATCCGCCCTGACAACGCAAGGGAGCAAGCTCCACGCACACGAGGGGTTCTCTCTTCTCGCTTTCCCCCATCTTTCCTCGTCCCCCTGAGTCTACGTATCATCGCGCTTCTATTTTCCCCCGGTCCTCCACCGTGAGGGAGGCTGGTACCTGTTTCTCGCTTTACCTGATTTTCGATGTTGCGTGGTGTGCGGACGGTGCCCGATCAGATGGGTTGACGATGATCGATCCGAGTCGCATTTCACGCCGCGCATTGGCAACGAGGCCCTGGGCCTAATTCCGCACGCCCGATCGAAACAGCAATAAAAATATAGCACTGCATCCGAATATGTTATATTCATTTGCCACCATATATCACGAGGCGAATGTGATGTGTTATCTCTGTAAGCGACCAGACCGCCGGTGCTCTGGTCGCTTACAATATCACATTTGGGGTTGGAGTTTGTCAGGTACCAGATAGAGCCCGTATGAGATGACCAGATCCACGCCTTTTTAGAGGCTCCAGGTCATATAATTCGCATATAAGATAAGGATAAGTACAACCCCTGATCCGAGTTACTGGCACGACACCTAATTACAAAATGTGCCATCGCGGAGTCAGTCCTCGGATTCCCGGATCATTTTCGTGCGCGATGCATACAGCAAAATGAGACCGAGTTCCACATGCGCTGGAGAGTGCTGGTGTTGGGGGAGGGGAGAACCAACGGGGAGCATGTCAGTTTACGTCTTTCCTGGCGGCTTCCCAAAATGGACCGATTCACCGAACGAGTTCGCGCCTTTAAATCGCTGATTGGCGTGAATAAAGGAGAGGGTTGACTTGACGCCCACCGAAGTTGCAATTGAGTGAAGGGCCCACTGCTAGCCGAGCTCAGGCTGCGGAATGCCATGCCCCTTTGACTCCATGAGTGATGATGGTTCGAACGTTCCGAGTCTTCTATGTAGACGTCTAAGCTCCGTTTCGATTGATTGATTTACTAGACCAGAAGTTCCAGTGCTTGCAGCACCGCTCTCCTTGTTATCCTGGGCGAATATGTATATAAGAGAGCATCGGGTGCAAAATTCTGGATACCCAAGAATCCGACATGTATTATGAACCTATCTTCGAACCGCTGAACACAAATCCTATTTCCGAGGCAGACCAGGCAAATCCCTCGCAGACCTACTGGTCTGATATTGACTGGTCCGCTGTCGGCAGCAGTGCCAGTGTTGGGGGACTCGTTGCAACCAGTAAGAACTGAGATTCATCGACGACGTCCTGTTGACTCCCCCGTCAGGCAACGTGCACGAACCCCCTCACGAAGTCAACGCCTCGCAGGACGTGCCTGCACATGAGGTGGCAATAAAAGGTTTTCCTACTGTGCCAGCACCTACCTGCGGACTCGCTGGCGGCTTGCATTGCGCTTTGCCGCTGGATGGTTCAGTCAAGTCCATCAGATTGCACCTTCGTGCGCATGGTCATAGACATCCGCAGGGAGAGACCGTCCAATGCCCGTGGGTTGGGTGTGCCCGTACCTTGCAGTGGATGAGTATCCCGAGGCACATCCGATCCACCCATCTGGGTGTACGATTTACGTGTTTCAATTGCGGCAAACAGTACACACGGCCCAAAGGGCTAGCAATACATACCGCATCGCTCAAGTGTTACGGTCCGTGTCTGTTATCTGCTCTGCATTCCGAAAAATGTACTCACCACAGGATGTTCGTTAGGCGCTGCAAACGCGGGAGTAGAAGAACCAACCTAGGCGACACGGTCATGACCACGCAGTACTTGATCGGATTTTTTCTTCTGTTGTCTGTTGTCATTCTGATGTACGAGCGCGCTGAGATGAATTGGAATTGTTGAAGCTCTTACCGAGATTGTGTTTCTATGCCATGTCACCATGGAGTCCGATGAGCCTGCAAAGCATGATCACTGCGTGGCCACTCGCAGGGTCTCAACATGCCCTTCTGACCAATCTGAGATCTCCAGATCGGGAATCAAGACCACTGTGTTATAACTATCGAATCTTAGGAATGCTGGCAGGCTGCAGCCATGAACATTCTGTAACAAGACATCGATCGGCGCAACATCCAAATCCATCCTGCCTGACCGGGACCCTTTGAACCGTGGCAATGTTTTCCCCTTCCTCATGTTCCAGCGCCCATTGCACAGCTTGCTCCACTGTAACCGTGTACCGTCCTCGACCTCGTGTGTTAAATGGTGGCTTGGCGGTCCCTGACCCTGACTTGACCAATTAGACTTCCAACCTGAACGTGCGGCATTCGCCCCTGCAATGTCGGACTCTATTGTCTGAGGGGCGCGGCGTAAACCAGTGGCACGTCCTCGACCTCGTGTGTGTGGTTTTGAGGGGAGGTCGGTGAGGGGAGGCTGGATGTTGTGGAGCAAAGGGAGGGCTAGTGGACACAGAAAGAGCCGTTTTTGGACGCTCGGGTAGTGTTGCCGCGAAGTGAATTGGAGTGAACCGAGGTGTGTTTTTTCGCGCACCTCCAATCAGTTCGATTGAATGAAGGTGCGTGAAAGTGACTTCATCCGCTTCAGGAAGTGGGATGAAGTTTTCGGGAGTATGGACCGATTTTCCGTCCAATCACAATTCACGATTCTGATTATCAATCAGTTGCGGGTTAGCAAACAATTCGCAAAGTTCATCAACAGCGCTGCGTCTCATCCACTGTTCTCTGGGTAACCAGCGGTGGCGGTGGTTTCAGCTGTCAGTACTTGTGTTTACCCAATGAAAAAATATGCTCGCATAGCGATGATGCCTGGGCTGTGAGGATATCCGCGGGTCCCGACTCTCAAGATCAAGCTATGTCATCCACACTCACAACTCGGATTGAGGGCTAGGACTAAGCTACAGTTCAGCGGCAACACTAGCTCGGGGTTGACACCCCGCTGCAGTTTTGGTCATCGGAAGATGCCGACGCCATCAGGGGCGTAGACCAAAACGGTTGGTACCGAGACTAATGCCCTCGATCGGATAACCGATACCTCACGGCGTTGACCGAGCACTACATATCGGTTTAGAGAAGTCGCACCCTGACGTACATAAAGATTTTGAGAAAAGATCCGGACTCGGGTTAGCCCGAGTCCATCGCTAGATCACGGATTTTTGGCCCCGTTTCCTCACAGCACCTCTCACGAGCCACTTGGTATCATGGTGGAAGATATAAGAGAGCATTTTTGAATGCAATGTCTTGGACCCTCGAGAATCCGACATGTACGAACCTATCCTCGGTCCACCGTTGACCACCATTTCCATTGCCGAGGCAGACCAGCCAAATCCCTCGCAGACCTACTCAGTGATTCCCACTTGGGGGTCTATTGACTGGTCCGTCCCTCCACACGTCGAGGGACCAGCTGCAACCAGTGAGGACGGGTATTCATCAACGATGTCCTGTTGACCCCCTCCCCGTCAGGCAACACGCATGAATCCTCTTACGACAACAATGCCTCGCAGGACGTGCCTGCACATGAGGTGATGGAAGGCTTTCCTGCTGCCATGCTAGCACCTACCTGCGGACTCGCTGGCGGCTTGCCCTGCGCTCTGCCGCTGGATGGTTCAGTCAAGTCTATCAACCTGCACCTTCGTACACATGGTCATAGACACCAGCCAACAGATGACGTCCAATGCCCATGGGCGGGGTGTTCCCATACCTTGCAGTGGAGGAGTATCCCGAGGCATGTCCAATCCACCCATCTGGATGTGCGATTCAGGTGTCTCAATTGTGGCAAAGAGTACACACGACCCAAAGCGTTAGCAGTGCATACCGCATCGCCGAGGTGTTACGGTCGGTATCCGTTCCGCATTCGGGATAACGATAACGTACTCACCAATAAATGTTCTTTAGGCGCTGCACACGCGGGAGTATAAGATAGAGGGGAACCAATCGAAGCGACCTCATGGGCTAAGTGACCTCATCGGTCATGACCACAGTGTACTTGATGATCGAATGTTTTTTTCTGTCTTCTATGATCATTATGATTTACGCGCTCGCTGAGATGAATTGTTGAGATCGTGCTCTTACCGAGAATCTTGTGTTTCTATGCCATGTCACCCTCGAGTCCGGTGAGCCTGCAAATCGAACGTGGCCATGAGTAACTTGCCGACAACATGTGCACCCTTGTGGGTTAATTCTAGTCTGGTGACCAGCCCGTCTAAAAGAGGTTGCACAAGGCAAGCCGTCTCTTCTATCGACGGCCTATCAGACGGGCTGGTCACCAGACTTAGGTAAAGGGAATCCGGGGTCACCCGGGAACCCTTCTACTCGTTCTACGGTAAATTTTCTCGGATAAAGTGACTTAGTTACTAGGTTGATTCATGAGCTGACCAATCTGACCTGGCTTTCCGCAACTTTATGCGCAACACCCAAACTACCCTTTGAACCGTGGCAAGCCTTTCTCGCCACCTCCTGCTTACGGCTAAAACTCTTGCTTTAGTGCCCATCGTGCTTGCAACGGCGAGGTTACTACCAGCTACTAGTCGCTCATTAACAGCTGGTGGTGAACTTGGTAACCGACTTCTCAAAAATCGATCACGGTTACTTCCTGACGAAATAACTGCGGTATTGCCACTGTCGGGGAGAGAAACATGCTTGTTGTTGTCCGGAATCTCCGGAATCTGGCACCAATGCCACAGTTGTCAGTGAGCCGGAAACAAAGTCTTGCTCGAGTAGAGCCAATTTTCACACGGAAAATTCCGGGCCAGACCCAGTCAATGTGAGCAGAGAATCAAAGATCATAGCACCCAACGAGACGATATACAACATGGGAAACCCCTTGGCTGCGCCGAAGCTCCTCATGTATATCCAGGCACCCCACGTCTACCGCAGATTAGATGTCTATGTACCTCACTCCCGGACGCCAAGCCCGAGCCTCCCCATGCACACCTGTCCCGAGCGTTTTGGGAAGTAGCTGGGACGATCATTCGCTCTCCGAAATGAGTGCGACAATCATGCTAATTTGGAGGTGAGCTCGGAAGGTGGGAGTGAGAAAGGGGGGATACACACCGGTAGAGGTAGTAGAAGAAAGACAAGAGGTAGAAGCCGAGTTTCATAAAGCTCTCCTTCTTGTGTCCAGAGAGCGTGCGGAAGATTTCGGTAGCGTCGTACATGTGGTTCTTGTTTCGTATCCTGTTCAAGTGTATATGAACGCCGTGAATGAACACGTGATCACGATACATACTTGTTGGCATTATAAAGCACGAGAGGGAGATTGAGCAAGAATGCAACCCATTGACCCGAGAGTAAGAAAAGAATGGTGAGAAAAGCGTGAGCGATGTTTTCTGGCAGAACAAACTAGGGGTTGCACGTGGTGAGCACGCGGAAGCAAAAGACCTGCCGTCTTTGAAATACCTGGTTGAGCTTGTTGCAGAGGTCTATGGGATTGATGTAGTCGCATTCGAGGTCAGAGAACATGATGATCTGTGTTGCATGTCAGAACACGTTTTTGAGTTGGACGAGTGCCGACGTACGAAAAAGACCATCGTGAAGAGCAGTCCAGCGGCCATAAGGACCGAGAACAGAAACAGCCAGCCTGGGCACAACGCTAAGAACCTGGTAAGACCCTAAAGAGAAGACACACCAGCTCCACCCATGTCGTGTCAATGTCGGTCGGTGACGGATAATGCAAAGGGCTGGTTGATGGTCCTGTCGAGCTCACCGTGGGTGTTGTGGAGAGCGTTGCGTCGACTCGTTTTCTGCCACCGCCAAACAAGCGCACACAGCGGTCTTGAGGTCAGTCCGCCTTGGCTGCGTTTCTTTCCCGAACCATCATCATGTCCCTCTTAGCCCGCCTTTCCACCACCACCGACGGTGGCCCTGTCCGTCCAAAATCTGCCAACCGAGGCTCGCCCTATGTGCGTACCATACGATTCGCATCCTCCAAGGCTGCCCATTGAAAATAAAATAAAATGTCCATCCTTGGCTCCTCCGCACACGCGCGCTTTATCGCTCCCAGGTCCGTCCACCTCGACCACCGAAAGGCGATCCAGACGCACAGTGGTCCCACGACTTGTACGAGGACCCAGACAAGCCCTCGCTCTCCGCTCGATTGTCCGCGTCTGCCGCAGCCCCTCGCAAACCCGATTCCACTCTTGTCCAGCGCGCAATCAGAGAAGCCACTGCCGCGGGTGGAATAAGCATCAAGGGGGCGAGCACCAGCGCCAACGGCAATGTCGTGCAGGTCGACGGTCTCGTCAAGGGCACCACCCCTGCCGATGTCGAGGTGCGTCTTGTCTTTTCTCATTTCCCAGCCCCTTTCCGATACCCGACAGGCCATCTTCCGACGGTGTGGTCCGATCATCTCTTCCGACCTCGTGACCAACCACGCGTCCGACAACGTGGCCGTCCGACTAACCTTCAAGCAAGCCGCGCATGCTGCAGCTGCCGTTGCCAAATTCGACAAACAACCTGCTGACGGTCGCATACTCCGCGTCGCGGTCGTAGGTGTACAATCCGTCGGCCTTTCTGGAAGACTTGGTGGTGTGGAATTGGTCAACGAGAATGGGAGCGTTGACGTGTTGATGAGCGCTGATGACAATGCCGGATCGTGAGTCCTCTTGCATCTTTCCTTGCGAGCGCCACTCAAATTCATTACCGCGGACAGTAAAATGCGCTCAGATTCAATCATGAACTCAGACCCCCGTGCCACGGTCCTTGTCGCACCGCCAGGGGCCGATCCCAAGGTGTACAGTCAGCAGAACAACTCGCGTTCAGAAGTCCAGCGGTGGCATCGTGGTGGAAGGAAAGGTGGACGGGGGGGTCGACGCGGTGGGGCAGCTGGCGGTGCAGCCACTATGGACGTTGATTGATTGGGTTGGTTGAATTGGATTATCATGCCAGTTAAAAACTGCTGTCACTTTGAACGCATTGGGATCTGTTACAAGTATCACCTCGCTAGCTGCATCTTCTTACGCACATCTCAGTATTTTACAGAATGGTTATGTTTTTTTTTTTTTTTTTGCTTTGGTCTGGTCTGGTGTTACCAAGGTGTTACTGTGGTTTTGGTGAGACCATTCCTCATTCGAACAACGTTCTGAATGATGCCTAAATTTGCACAAGATGAACTCAGATCCGGATCTCAAGCAAGAACTTCAAGGTTGTTTTCGTGAACATCGTTGAGGTTTACCTCGGGCTGGCAACGTCAAGAAGGCCCGACTCTGACAAGTTCAAACTCTTTGCCGCATTGCTTAGACACGTCGACTTGCAACCTTTTGAAAGGCTTCTCTTCCGGCTCGATTGTTCGAGGATCTTGAGGTATACGTCCACCTGGCAGAGAGTTCGCGCTCGCTGCCGGAAGGCTCACTGCGGATCAACATCACTCCGAGTCTAGGCACATTCAGACATGCGATGATAGCCCCGGGCCCGTCTCGATGGAGCCTCGCCTCTATCGAATGCTTACTAGTTGGTCGAAAAATATGTGGTTAAAATTGAGAGACCGATGACCATCGACCAACCACACCAGCTATGGCCTACGTGACGGTTGCATCTCGATTCTGAGTTTGCTTTGTGCCTTTACGACAGACGAGTGCGACGCACAGTGCGAAGCAGGCGGCGTTTTTCCCGACTTCTATATCCCCCACATTAGAATCTGGCGGCCGTGGCGTTGACGGCCCTCGTTCTGACCTGGATTCTCTATGCGCTAGTAATCCGAAACGATGACCGCGGGTGCGACCACGTCGGCCGTGGCCCATTTGCCTTAAAGCCCGTCCCAGCTGGCTACGACTGTACTCGCCCTTCCTTTCTCTCAAAATCATCCTCGAAGTCCATAACCCCGTACAGCCCTTTGAATTGCTTATCGTTCCATTCCTCCAGTGAGTGTGTTTACTACGTTCGGACTGATGGCACTGACATCCGCACCCATCCTTTGCACAGAAATGTCTCATCTGTTATTTTGGCCCACCATCACCTTTTTCTACCCCGTTGGAAATACATCTGCGGTCTGTTTGACCGAGAGTCTGTCCCCCGAAAGCAAGGCAGATATCCTGCTTCTCGCGTGTGGGGATCCTAGGCATATCTTGTATACCGTCTACGCCAATGAGACCAATCCGTTGACATGTATGTTTCGTTTCACTCGATGATTTACCAGACCTAATAACGTACCGTAGGTCTGCGGGCGTTTGACATTACTTGTTGCGACGTAGACGTCGCTGTACTTGGTGAAGCCCATTCATCTCCCCTTTTCGTTTCTTGAGCGTTCCCGCTGATTCGTCATAGCGCGCAACGCGTTGCTGATTAGTCTTCTCGCCGACGACGGCGCGCTGGACAACTTGTGGAATATATTTTACCACATGTTTGTCGACAAGACTACTCTCTCGATACTTTTCGAACAGTGTCATAAGCTCGTTACCCTAGCGGAAAGCACAGAGACTTGGAGAGCTGGCCCGTATGGCCATATTCTCACAACCTGCGATGCAGCGACGCTTGTCGGGCTTCGGCGCGTCTGGAGCACGTACCTCGACATGTCCGCCCTCTCTTCCAAGCAGGCAAAGCGATTCGAACAGCGCTTTATCGACGGCACGCAAAAAATGTCACGAAAGACAGGCCCGGGAGGTACTACGACTGCAGGTCGTTCCGCGGGACCCCTCATGTTACACGCACACCAAAGTGTCTCGCGCCAATTCAGCAGCTATTGGTCTTCTGGGACCACCGACGACGGCGCGCAAGCCCAAGGCCAGAAGGGACGCCTCAACGTCAATCCCACCTTTGCGTTTTCTCTCGACGGGGACAAGTTCGCCGTGCATTACGGGGCCGATCCCCTCTGCGGGTTCCATCTCGCAGAGGCGTTCGCCTCGGGCAAGTTCACCCGTCCTCACGAACATATCCCGCCACACGAGGTGGTACGTGTCGCCAAGGACCAGTTTTCACGCTGGTGTACGTCTCTTAGCAAGCGTTTGAAGAACTGCAACCCCTCGTCGCCCACATTCGTCATCCGAATGTTCGCCGGCGATGCGTTGACGTTCTGTCAAGCACTCAAGTATTGTGAGGTGACGCAGTCCCCAGTCACGCCGTATAACGTCGCTGCTTGGCGGTTGTCCACCATCACGCTCGACGACCACTGTTATGGGCGTAGCGCGGTGTCGTCGGCGCCACTGTCGTTCAACGTGATCGACACGTCGAATATCCTAGATCACGCTGGACTTGTCAATATCCTCGTCGTCACCGCGCCGCTCTTGCGCAAGACACTTTCGGCGACGCTGTATACCGAAGGGCTTCTCAGAACGGGTGACGATCCTTCCCAGGCAATCTTAGAGCACGTCTGCGGCGACCTCCCAACCATGGCGCTCCTCTTGGGCGTCGTCCCCTCGACGTTTGTATCGCAATTCACGACGCGTTCTAATGTCCACGAAACCCTTACGATGAGTGAGGGCGCGAAACAGTTTCACGAACGGTTGGCCTGGAAGGCGATTGGGTTCGAAGGACCCAGGGAACAGCATGGTTCCTACGACGTCCCGGCACCACCCCAGCGTCTATTCTTCCCTCCCGAAGACCTCGCCGCCTTCCTCTTTCGGGTATACGTCCATATGTTCTCCGACGAGGACGTCGAGTCCCGCTTCCAACTCCTTTTCCTTTCGCCCGAGCGTATGCTCCAAACACTACAGCGCTCCAGCGTCCTGCATTACAACCGCCGCTCCTTTGCCCTGTTGGTCCATTTCGTGAAGACCAGGGTACAGACGGACTGGTGGCGCACGATGGATCTGTTTGAGGACTTGGTGTTGGTCGACATGCGGTTGATGATGGGACAACATGCGTACCAAGAACTGTGTTGTCAGCTCCATCTCCTCGGTGTGTACACCGCCCAGTGGATGTCCGTCCCAGCTCTCCACCGCCTCCGGGTCGAGTATAGCACCTCCGGCGACAACCTCGGGCTGTTCCGCGACTGGACCCGGTCACAGATCCCGCAGGTCGTCACGCTCGTGCTCGTCGTCCCCCGCGACGCTATCGCGAAACTCGAGCCCGACTTTCTGGACGTCGGGACCCCAGTATTGCAATGCGACATGCACGACGGACCGCGCCAAAACTGGTTCGCCGTCACCTCGGCCACGTTTGGGTCGTTGCGCGTCTCTGGCACCGGCGAGCACCGGATAGGCGTGGTCGTCGAAGGCGACGCGGACGTGAGTGCGGGTACGGGTACGGATGCGCCTGCGATGCAGCCTCCGTGGCGGACCAGAGCGCCGTTGATCATCACGTTTTCGATCCCGTCTACCGCGGTGATGGATTTTTCGGAGAACCCGAGGGCCACGGTCGGTTTGGCGTTGCGTCCGACCATGGGGGTGACAGCCAAGTTTGCGGATCGGCTGGGGTATAATTTGACTGTGTTTAAGACGCAGTTGACGGATTCGGCGAGGGTGTTTGTGCTGGCACAGACGCCTGTCGTGGGCACGAGCGCGAGCGCGAGTATTGGTAGGGGTGCGGGTGCGGGTATGGCTGTGCCAGTGACTGATCACTGGCAGGAAAACGTGATGGGGACTTTATGCTCGGAGCACGCCGCTGGCAGCCCGGATGCTATACCTCGCCGGACAAGCGCAGACGTACACGTCCAGATGAACGACATGTTCTCTGCCGTCCAGTCCTTCACCGTACGCATCGACATCACGGATCCAAGCGCACGAGCGACCCTTGCAGACTTGAAGATAATCCCGACCGTAAACTCCAGTTCGGGGTCGACGCGAAGCCTCGATGCGTGCGTGAGGGTCGGGACATACACGTTTGCTGTCCAGTTCCCGCTCCCCGTCGACGTAGCGCGTGCGAAACTGCGTATTGCGAGGCGGTCGTCGTATATCGAGGTGAGTCGTGTTGGTAATTTTATGCCTGTATTACAAGGACATGGCATCCCGTTTTGCATTATGGACGCTGACGCCTTGTCCTTATCCCTTGTCCAGGTCGTCGCGCCTCTCGCCCCGTTCGACGTCCGACCTGAGCGTGATCTCTCGAACAGATTCACATCCTTGTCATTGTGTTCCAATGAAGATGGCACCCCGACCCTCGGGAGCATTCACCGCATCAACCTCGACCGGTGCCCCACGTTCAAACTTGCCAAAAACCCGTCAAAGCTTAACTGGTGCAACCTGCACATCAGCCTCATGTTCTCGGAGCTCGAGAAAGAACGTGCGCTCCGTGCTCCTACCGAATCGCCAGCGGAAGTCACCTCAGATACGCTCCTACATGTTAAACAGACATTGCACGTCCTTTTGCGCTCCGCGGCAGGCGCGAACCCTGATGGCGCAGCCCCCGAAAAGGTGTTTGCGCTGTGCGACACGTCACGCGGCGGCGTGCCGTATCTCTATATCATCGTTGCGCGTATGTGTTTGGACGTTGGATCGCACACGGTGGTTGCGGACGCGTTCGTGGCGCCGGGTACACCTGCCGTGCGTGCGGCGCTGGAGCCCGCGCTGCGTAATGTGTACTCACCTCCTGGTCATGACCAATGGCCCAGAAACCCAGACAACGTCGCGATCCGGTGCATCGGTACCGACGCAGACGAAACCGCGACGTGGTCCCATCTCCTCCCACGCCTGACTGAACGGTGTCGGACGTGGCCGCACAAGTCGACGTGCGCTTACCGTACCTCGAAGCACCAGGAGCAGCAGAAACCCGGTGAACAAACCCTGGGAACGTGGGGGGAAGAGAGCCCGCTGTGTACCTGCGGCGCGGGCGTAGGCACCGAGATCTTGCCAAACGCGTTCCAACGGGTCGCACCATACCTCACACGGGCAGCGTTCAGCCCCCTGTTTTCGGTGTCGTACTTGAAGGAGGTGGACGTGCCTGTGGGCAGCTCGGTTACTGGGACGGGGACGCCTCGGAAGGATGTTACACCAAGGGGTCCATTGCACGACCGAAATGTCGACGTTGGTAAAACGGATGCGGTCGGTGTGGAATATCGATGTCGGTCGTGTGGCAAGGAGGGCGGTCTAGCGTGTAGCCGGTGCAAACGAGTGCGGTATTGCTCCAAAGCGTGTCAACGTGCAGATTGGAAGGGTCATAAGAAGGACTGTGGGAATGCCTTTGAGTCGGTGTGTGGGTCGGATCTGGCGTAGGGGGCATGCTTGATTAGAATACGTTGGTAGAGCGTGGTTCCTTCAGTTGCGTGAGGTGTGAATGTATACTCAATTTGCTTGGTGTAGTTGATACATTTCTTCAATTGCAAGTCACCCGAGATGGGGCTTCGGAACGTGCACATCGTTGAATAAAGCCAGGCCCCTTGAAGAGGCGACAAACAACCTGACTCGGATCACTTCTCCGCGCATTGGTGATCATTTCGGTGAAAGGAGCATTAACTACATATCGCACGTATCTCTTCTATCGTAGCTGGTCTCAAGCGGTAGGCATTCGTCTTGAAAAGTATGTCGAGTTGTGTGACGGTCCCCAACTTAGTAGTAGTAAACCCGGTCTGGCGATACATCACTTCCTTCGAGACACTGGATTGCTTTGCTCATACATACTCATATGCGACCATACACGTGGTAACTCGCGCCATGACGCGTATGGGTATGTACGAGGCCTAACGATGGCCTGGCTAATGGCAAAGGGCAGAAATGAAGCTTCGTCAATACCCTCGTTCGGCCTGTGAAAGGGAGCGACCACGAGAGCCAAGTCCGGACTCCGAAATTCAAAAAGGAAGCACGTGGACTTCATGTCCACCAGCATGGCCGTACTGGCCGGTACTACGTGGTGTCCACTGTCCACCAGCACGGCCGTACGTCTTTATTCTTGAAGTATCCCTATACAGTAACTTTTACACCGACCACCTCCCAGCTATTCTGTCTGATCATGCTCTCGTTCGAAATGGCTGCCAAGTCCCAGGCGCGTCTCGACGAGGAGATCGCTCGATTCGCCATCGAACTGTCCAGTCTCAAGACCCAAAAGAACACCTTTGCGCTCATCTCGCGCCTGCCAACGCCAATCCTGGCACGAATATTCTTATCCTATGCCCGCGACGACTACTACAGACCCTATCCACATTACTTCAAATCGGGTTTCATGATGTCACGCTGGATAGGTGTGTCGTTCGTGTGCCGCCACTGGCGGCATGTCGCGCTGACCTGTCCCGCTCCGTGGAGTTACCTGTTCGTGGCGTCACCATGGTGGACAGAGACGTTGGTTGCTCGTTCGCTAGACTCGCCCTTGCGGATGTGGGTGGATTTCTTTACATTGGACAAGGCGCTGGACTTCATGGCGCGAGTAGCCATGCACACGGAGCGGCTCCAGGAGTGTTGCCTCCTTTTCGGACTCACGCGGTCGGACGCTGCACGCGCGTTCTCGGTGCTCTCCTGCCGGCCGGCGCCGCGCCTACGCATACTGAAGATCACGATCAAAGACCGTGAACTTCTGGACGAAAATATGGATTCAAACAAGTACGAGCAGGCTCAGGCAGTCTATGACCACATCCTCTTCAACGGAGACACTCCTATGATCCGTGAATTAGAACTCACAAATTATGACATGCCATGGTATTCGCCCACGCTTGGTGGATTGACGACTCTTCTGTTGTGCAACCTAGCTACTACCGTTCAGCTCACCATGGCGGAACTTAGGGTAGTACTTGGCCGCTCGCCGGACCTTGTGCAGCTCCATCTCGAGAATGCGCTTCGTAGCGGTCCGCCTGGCTCCACCTGTCAAAACTACGAAAAGCTCCATTTACCCTCTCTCGCTCGCCTTCTCATCACCGCACCCTTCTCGGAGATCCTCACTTTTTTATCTTATGTCGAGATACCAATGACGACACAAGTCAAATTGATATGTCACCAAAGAGCTCACCCCCGCGCCGATGACTTCATTCCATTCTGCTCCTTTCTCTCACAGTGGTTCGGCGCATCCATGAACAAGGCCACCTCCTTCGTCCCCATTCGCTCAATATGCATAGAAAGCGTCGATAAGTGGATGCGCTTCATTTTCAGGACATCGGAACAGGCTACCGACCCGTTCGCTGGCGGCGATGCTCACGAGCGCGAAGTCCCGCTCCAGGTGGACTTCAATCCATGGCCGCCCCTCTCCAGGCGAAGCGATGATATCATAGGGATTATTTGTCAGAGCGTGCCCCTGGCACATCTGAAGCGTATCACCCTGGACGACTGTCGCCTCTCGTCGACTGTCTGGGCGGACACATTCTGGCACCTCCAAGAGTTACGGTCCATCGAATTGATTAACATAGGTCTGTCAGATCTCATTGAAACGCTTTCAATCCCTTCTCGGCCTCCCCTACCGAACTCAGAAGGACCAAAGGGTCGAGGACCACGCCAGGTCTTTGCGCCGTCATTAGAGGAGATAGTACTCGATGACATAGGGTTCATTGACCACATGGATGGGTATGATGACATATACCCGGACAAGGTGCAACGTCTCTTCCGTGTGCTTGCACGGCGCCAGCAAGAGGCGGGTCGTGCGCTTGAACGACTCAAACTCCTCGACTGTTGGTGCCTGTACGAGGGCGACGTAGAGTACTTATCCTGCGTGGTTGAACAAGTCGAGTGGGACAGGAAAGTACAAGATGGACGCACTGGCAGTTCAACAGAGGATTCAGAGGATGAAGATGAGTAGGACGAACGACTTTTGTAGCCCATGTGGTGTAGTCGGACATCAACTCAAGCTACACCATTTCACCCACCGATCCGAGCCGGTGCGTCTTACATTCTATTGACGGATTGACCTCGTAGACGGACTGGTCATCAGACTACGCGTACGTGGAAAGTTTCGCCGCTCACAGCTGGCGGAAGTGTAGAAGTTCCTGAACCCGTAAGGGCTCCAGGTCCGGGGGGAAGCGTCCGTCGCCGTAACCGGCGGCGCCCTGGCAAGGATGGTGGCCCTTGTTGTGTAGGTGTAAGGCATTCTATGGCATGGTTGAAGGGTAGGGTCGAGGGCGCTCCACTGTCATATGCTTATATACATGTTTCTCTGGAAATCAGGATCTACAATGGAACACGGGACATACTTCATTTGTATCTGCAGAGTCTTACGAGAAGCATATTTGTTCGAATGGCTGGGGTCAACAGCTCGAGCCCTGGGAACGCACAGTATAGAAATTTCCAAGTCGTGAGCTTCCCATACCATACACCATCGATATCTGAGACAGGCGCACGATCCACATACGTCCGGCTCTCGACTACGTCCGTATCCCGTCCCACCTTTCCCCCGCTTTCTCCGTCACCATTCGCTGAGAAGGCAAGGCGACAGAGCCCAACGTCGACCACCGGACAGCGTGGAGTTGAACACGCTGTCGCACCCAAAAGCGCGTTACAAAGCGTCTACCGTGTCTGTATCGGTGCGCAAAGACGGCGCTTCCCCGGACGGAACGTCGCGGGAGGATTATCGTCATTGGTAACGGACCCCGCCATTTGAGCCACGTCTTGTGCGCCCCGTGGCGTAGCAGGGAGTAGTTTAGCGTGTGGCGCAATGGTAGAGATTGTGTTGCTGAAGATGTGGCGTTAGCCTCGGAGATCCCATGACTCTTGGGGACCCTCGGGGGAAAAAAAGCATGAGCTTAAACCTTAATGACGTGATAGTAAAACTATAATGAACCGATTGTACCGTGCCAACGGATGGTTCCATCGGGCATCTCTACTATACCATTACGTAGAAAATAACAAGGCGAACCCACCTCCGCATCGGCTGCACAGCGTGACCGGAATGGTGCTGCCGATTATGAAACACGTTCAATATCGGAAGCTAGAAGTTGGCCGGAAATGATTAGCTATCCTTGCATCATCGGATAGGATCACACACGCCACACCGGTGCGAGCGACACACGTACCGCTCTGCGCTCCAGCTTGAATATAGCGAGCTCGAGCCGGAGTCGCCAGAGTGCCGCGAGGTACTGGGGGGAAAGCACTCGTGTGGGGTGTACGTGCGGCGCGGAGGGCGAAGTGGTACCCGTAGGTGAACCCTCGACGAAGGGGGGACAAACATGCTGTGGGGAAATAAATCAGACGTTCGCCGAGCGTTCTCACGGCGGATTAAATGTGGTTGCAACAATACGCACCGGAGCAGTGTGTTGGGCGGTAGAACGTTCTGACTGAGCCTGAAATAATTCTTTCGAGGGCATATGAGCGGTTAGCTCGGGGGGAGTCGGAGGGGCGGGGTGCTTGGGAGACAAGAATCACGACCACATCACATTCCATCGATCTACTTATGTGCCCAGGAAACCGGGAAGGATGCCATTAGAAGGACAGGAACTGTGAGGTCGCCGAGTCCGCCGCTGCATGCCGAGGAACCTTGTCCCATGCCGGATCAATGGGCAGAAGGGTACACCGAACAAGCCGCGCCCTGCCGCGTCGCTCAAGATGGCGGCAGAGTCGGGCCGCCAAGGTGCCGAAATTCGTAAGTTGCCGGGTGTCGTGGTGATCCGTCATGAATGAATCGAATAACGAAGTCGTATTTTTGGCACATACTAAGCTATATCGAAAACAATTGCCATGTTATGAGGCTACGCACTGACTGATCTGAGCAGGATACAAGTACAATTAACAAGGTCATCGCTGTGACACCGCAGAGCACCAAACCACCTACGAGAAGATTGAATCAGTTTAGGAGTCCTCGAGCAGACGATGGCCCAAAGAAAGCTCAGAAGTGTCACATGTGGAGCACGCCCTTGTATAACAAGGTATTCTCCCTGAAGAAATTCAAACCATACAATTTCCACGCATCATTTTTCGAAGTATATTGAGCGTACTCACCTTGCACCTAGCATCCTCACGACAAGTCATTGAACGACGAACGTTCAGAGGGGGGAAAAATAACAAAGACAATACCCACGTCAAACGAGAGTAAGCCCCATTGAGTTGAAGGCACCCGAAAACGGACGCCAACTACCGCATAACTATATCCACGAGCAACGAAGAGCAAACCATCCGTCAAGCAACCCAAGCGAAAAACATGCTCATATCTTCGCATGAAACACTACCACAAGGTTGCTCGACTTCCGGGTTGCAACAGAGTGGGCAAACGGAACTGTCCCTGAATGAAAACGCGGTCCAGTAAATCGATCTTTGCCCGACCATATCTCGCCCCCCTCAGCAAATTTGAAGCTGGGTGCTTTCCGTTCCGGACGAGAAGGGATCACTCTGTGTCTCCGGGGACTTTCCCCACAGCATGAATGCAAAAGCGAGATGCTTTCTGTGCGTGTGCTGCGACGGCGATGCTTCATACGACGTGGGTGATCATAAAAAAAGAAAAGTAGGCAGGTTATAACTGGCCTGATAGAAACTCCGATTCAAAATGGGCCGCAGGCGCCGGGCATACCACTGACCCCTCCGAGTCCACTTTCGCCATCCTCCATACTCGTGCCCGACGATGAATCCTCCGGGTGGGGGTGAAAAGGCCACTGCGAGGATTAGCTTTGTGCACTCTCCCCTGATATCGCTAAGTCGACCACCGCCTGGTATGCCATTCCCCACATTCCGCTTCAATACCACTTTCTGACATGCGCAATCGAGGGAAAGTGCCCGACAAGATGGACGAGATGTGTTTCACATACTCTTTTCAGACCGCCCGTGGAAGATCCCAGAATCACGAGCCCAACACATACAGCATATGTCTTCGTAAAGTCTACCCGCACGAGGTCACCGACTACCTGCTCGGAAAGGGATGGCGGACGCAACAAACCAATAATATTCCTCTTCCGCCAGAAGGTCAGCCTGTGCAGGAGCACTACCTCGATGAATCAGACGCATCCACAAAGCCCGACGAAGATGAGACTCGATATTGGGAGCAGGGGTGGTATCTCTGGACGACCTCATCTAACAAAAGCGCAGTAGAGAAACTGCTACTCATGTCGCAAAGCCTCAAGTTCCAGGACCGTTATCTTCAAGACAAACTTCACAGGGAAAAGGACGAGCAGAACGAGCAAATGTGGATAGAACAGCTTCATGGGCGAATCAGAGTCGAACTAGACGGTACGCTGAGTTCCGTACCGCCTCCGGATTACCTGCATTATCATTGGTGCGTGCGTCCGTTCGAATTTCGGCATCTACATATCATTCATGGGGATACAGGCAAAGTTCATCTCTCACACAAATCCCTTCGTCGCTCCGTCCGCTCTTTGACCCAATGCGTAGGCTTCTCGCTCCAACCGCTAAAGTCTTGGATATTTTTCGGCGAAGCTTTGAATCTGGGTCGCAACGAGAGTTTGCACGTCGGGTGTGGGAGAAAGGGCGTTCACCGGATCCTTTCATCCTCGGACGCCGTCTTTGTAAGAAGGCATGGGAGATGATATCTGGACCACCGGATGCCAAGTCAGACATATAAGTAGCCTCATACCCTAATGCATTCAACCATATTGTATGTTTAGATTAGATTGCAACCCCACTGTCATTTTGTCGAGTCTCCGGGAAATGCGTACGAAAAAGTCTGACATGAGGGAGATTCGAACTCCCGCCCTTTCGGACTGGATATCTCATAACCTGATTCCAGCGCCTTAGACCGCTCGGCCATCATGCCTTCCACGCTATCGGGATCATGTTTCCAATTGCCACCGTCAAGAGGTTTCCAGATGAATATTGCTCCGTAGCAACGATATCGCTCTCATTCCTTCGCATTGGGATGAACGTATGTCACACGCCGTATAGACTACTTGATGAAGACTCGTATATCGTTCGCGAGCTTGTCATCGTCAGAATTCTGGTGCCGAGGGCCATGGTGGTGATAGACCAATTGTAGACCACCTGAGACGCACTCTACCACGCCTGGTAGTCTCTCCTGGGCAGAATAAAGACTCCAGGGAGACTGCTGTTCCTTCTGACCGTACTATAGGCTAGGCACGAGTAATTAAAAAAACCCATCAGTTCGATCCCACTTGTGAACCCGACATAAAGAAATGAATACCTCTGCCTACATCGCCCCAAGGATCTGGAAGAACCGAAGCTTACCTGACTTCCTTTGCCTCAGAAAAGAGAAGCATCGAGTACGAGTGTCGATTGAGTTTGGCTTCATGATGCATGATGGGCCATCAGTACTTCGATTTCAAGTTGAGAAGAAGCGGTTGCAGAGAATTTGCCATCTCTAACTTGGCGCCACATGAACGGCTGGATCCGATATCGTCAGTAGTCTTTCGTGGCCGGGCCCGCTGGTTGGTGAGAATTCGACCAGGTTGTTCGCTAGCACTGACGACCGTGAGCAATCCATTCTTGGCAAGCGTGTCTAGTTCTTTCCACCACTACCACTGGTCATGAACATCCTCTGCCAGGCCCGCCGTGCCCTTCACAACTCGTTTTTACAAGGATCTCTACATGCACCAACACCATGCTCGCGGGTTTCTGTAGGGCATATGTTGCCGCACACCCCAATAGCGTCGACACGGACGTCGAGGGGCATATCCTCGGCATCGGGCCCGATACCCCCAGCCCAAGCGTTCGTCTCTTTTCCCGTGCTCGCGTGCTTTGCTCAATTGAATCATAGCCACCAGAACGCTACGCACCCTCCACGATCCATTCTCATTGTGAACAAGCTTCGGACAGACCCGGTCATAAAAGCCATCGATGAGCTCCTCCTGTTTGCCTTTCCTCGTATCCACCTCTACGCGCTTCCTTACTCATCGCGTTGACAGACATGTGGAAAAAACGTATCCGGGCGTGAAAGTGTTTTCAGAGGACCGGCCCGACAAGCCTGAAGGTGCAGAAGTGTGGCGACCCGGATCACAGTCGGAGAACATCGACTTGGTCGTCACGCTCGGAGGAGATGGGACAATTTTGCATGCCGCATCGTTATTCAGCCTTGGAGCTGTCCCACCAGTACTGAGTTTCTCTATGGGCACTTTAGGGTTTTTATTGCCCTTCCGTGAGTGCCCGGTTAACGCAGCGGAGCACGAATGTTGACCATCTTTCCGGGTGACAGATATACACGATTTTGCGAAGGGCCTGGAGGCTGTATTTCATGGGAAGGCGACGCTACTAAACCGAATGCGACTATCATGCACATTCTATGACAAAGACGCGAAAAAGATGGATAATGATGGTGCGTGCCTCGAATGCTCGTCCGCTAGCAACGAACCCTCGTCTCATCCATCATTCAGAATGGCAGGTCATGAACGAGATCGCGCTGCACCGCGGTTCCAGCCCCCACCTGAATACAATCGATATCTTTGTTGATGGTCAGCATCTGACGGAGGCCGTGGTATGTCCGGTCAACCAGCATAATCGGGTATGATACTGATGTTGACAACAGTCTGATGGCGTGATCGTTTCCACCCCCACAGGCTCAACGGCCTATTCCCTCTCCGCAGGTGGGCCTATCGTACACCCATCTCTGAGCGCCGTGGTCTTGGTCCCCATATGTCCGCGGAGTCTTTCCTTCCGTCCACTCGTTTTCCCGGCCTCGTCGTCTGTCACGTTACGTGTACGTCGCACATTTGCTGTCTACATACAGCCTTTCGTGTTTTAAGCTTCTTTTAATACGATCATTTTTCCCTTTGTCTTTCAGATTAGCGACCGTAGCCGTGCTGCGGCGGGTGTTTCGATGGATGGGCGCGTTTCTCATGTCCTAAATCCAGGGGACTCCGTTACGGTACAGGTGTCCCCATACCCCGTTCCCTGTATCAACCGATCATCGATCTCGGAGGATGGCGAAGGAAGACCTGAGGAAGGCGTGGGTCCAGGAAAGGAAGATGACTGGGTGAGGGATATCAACAATTTGTTGCAGTACAATGCTACGTTCCGGAGCAAGGCGCTTTTGCGGTATAGCCGCACCTAGTACACTATTATGATAGTGAGTGGTCGTGATCGTATTCTGTACGTGTGCATCGTTGACGCGTCGAGGTGCTGTTGTGTGCCACCCTACTGATAGAATGTAAAGCCCGGCGTATTCGGACACTTAGGCGCTTAAAAAGCCCTTCATGATTAGGTTCCGATCGGATGTTTCATATAAAGTGCTGTAACGCTAGCGCTCGTGTTATGGTGTCTTCAGCGCGCGCTTAAGACTCGCACCCCTGAACTTTACTGCAGCACAGATTCCCGCAGGGCGTCAAAGTCGCTTCATCACAACTTCGCAGTTCTGCGGGGGGAAAAGTTGCTGTATGCTATTACGGAGAAGTAACTTGATCCGGTGCTGAGATCTGAGAGACTATCGCTTCCAGACACTGCGCACAGGATAGGATCTCAAATCTGTACTTCAAGTTGTGGCAGTCGATCCAGCCATCACACTGATGAACTTTTTTTTTTCCGATGTCTCTGGTTACACCTGTCGGCCGATATGCTCTATGTGTCGGTGTTGGTGCAGGAAGCAAATAAATTTTTCTGTCACTACACTTTAATGTTGCTTTCACAAGTAATAGTATGGCTACACGAATCTCAAACGCAATCGCGTTCAACACTACGGGGGTATAATCTGAAGAAGGAATCGTACATCGCCTGGGGATTATGTCTGAAATGTCAAAAATACAAATCCATCGCTCATTATCCATGGAACTTTTGAAAAAGCCAACTCCGTTTTGGGTGCAACGTCGACGTCGATGGTGATCGTGGACGCGCATACGACGCCTTCTCGTCGTCTGGCACGACGTCCGATCTACGATAGGGTGGTGCGGGCTCCTCTTCTTCCACATCGTCCGCATCTGCATAGGTAATGATGATATCTGGTATCCGAATTGCGCCATTACGCTCACGCTCGTCCGCCTGCGTGACCTGAACGTCGATGATTTGGTAGCACGACATGTGTGCGATGAGTCTGGGCCACGCCGGCGCGCTGATACCAATGAATTTCTCCTTGTGTCCAGGCGCGGTCATGGTGAGCGAGAGGGACGCGTCGTGCAGCCCCTTGAGCTGCGGGAACGCATCACGTATGTGCGAGAGTGCTTGCTGGATCCACGCGACGGTCATCAGCCTCCCCCTGCAGACATACTGTGGAGAGCTGGGCTCACGATATAGTTCGGTGCAACTGGGACGTATACCAGTTCCCCGTCATACCGGTAGGTGAGGATGTCGGTGGGGGTCGTGCCAGACGAATGAGGTTTGGTAGAGCGGTGGCAGGTCATCTTGGTTGGGTACGAGTCAGGATAAACGTTCGGGTGGGGGTGAACGACACGGAGAAAAGTAACCAAGCCGGCCTTTTATGCTGGTATAACAATGCTGCCATACTCGAGCGCAACCTTGGGTATTTGGCAGTTCGCTGCGGGGACAGTCTTACCATATCGGTGACTCACCAGTGGCATCGCCCACCGTGGCGTGCCCTGCATTAGTCCTGTGCCTATGTGCACCGCACTGCGCGGCATTGCCACAGTTTGAACTTCCAAGGTTTCCTCAAAGAAGTCCACAATGGCACAATGAACAGCAATGTATCGGGATATCGTCACCTCAAAATAAGTGGTAAAACAAGACAATGCGGCTACAACCACAAATTACATTGTCCACTGCGTTTCCATGATTCCAATGTATCAAGCGACGTCATCAACCAACAAAGAGAATAACCCTTGTACAGGACGTGTCGTCATTTTGTTGTTTGTCTTGGCGACTGGCTCGACCTGTTCAACTTTTGGTTTCTTCGCCTTCTTCTGTTTCTCCGGCGCAAATGCGTCTTCCAACGAAGCGGTGCAGGCACTCCATAAACCAGAGGCCAAGATCTCCACTGAAACAGGGGTCGAATTGGTTAAGTAAGCATGAAGCTTTTGCCCAGAGAGTGCCTGGATCTTGGCTGGTACCTGCTCCGTCAAAAACAATACCTGTGATAAGAGATGGATATTCTCGATGGCCATGAGTATTTGTGCCATCAGCTGTACGTTCCGATCTGTCAGTGGTATAATTGTTGACAGGTTGGTGTCCGTGGCAGGGCCTGCTGTATCGTCCGAGTCATCGTTCTTGGAGAGCGGCGATCCGTAAAAGGTAAGGAGTGCGCGTGCTTCTTGGCGTGTCCACCTCTCCTTTTCCCGCTCTTTGTTCATACCGCTCTCCAAAGCCCGTCGATGGAGCGTTTGCACGATCCATCTCAGCACGAGGACGGCCATCAGTCGGTCCGGCGATACGTTTTTGACAGCAGTAACGTTACTCCCCAAGATATGCAGGAACAGTGCCATCCGTTCCTCCAAGCTCCGAAGTTGAATAGGTACCCAAGCATCTGGATTGATATTTTCGTCAAAGCCAGACGAGATCATGAGGGCTGCCAGGTCCGGAACAAGCACTTGCTCTGAGGCTATTCGGGTTCCGCGACGAACGTACTCGGTGACATACTTCGGACGCACGGGCGGGCGAGAGCGGGAGCGAGATGAAGCCGACGCCGGGCCAGTCTCGGAAGAGTTTTCATCCGTCCCGCGTAAACGCCGGAGTTCGCCGCGCAAAGGAGCAAGGAGGTCGGCGTCATCGTCCGAGTCTTCTTCAACAACGTCAATGAGTTCGTCGGGATCCTCTTCAACTTCATCACTCTCAGACACACTACCATCCACTGCAGGCGATTCCTCTTCCGGCGCTTCAGGAAGTCCCACGCCATCCTCTAGCATGGCATAAATCCATGATCGGATTGGTCGACCGATGGATATGGCAACATTTTCAGTGTCTGGATTGTCGAGAAAGATCCTTGGCCAGAATGTTCCAGTATTCAAGATGTCCGTGACTTTTGGCTGTAATTTTCCCGCTCGGAACGCCTTCAGGTACAACGAGCGAAGTATCATGGCGCTGTCCTCCGGAAGTACACCATTAACCTTGCCGGGCTCTTGACTTTGCGAAAGCGCGCGCGAGAACAGGTTAGGCAACGGACATGTATCACCTCCGTGCAGTGCACAGATTGGTGTTGGCCACAAGCTTGCGGGACCATACACGTCTCCTTCGTATTTATCGATGGCATACTGGAGGGCAGCGTTTACGATCCTGTCCACGATGCTGTCGATCTCGCCGGTAGCCAGACTACTTGGCGAGCGAACAAGTAGGGCGTTGACTGTGCGATCAATGAGGTCCATTACTGACCCGACCCGGTGCTTGGCTTTACGCTTTTGCGTAGCTGCATTGAGAATGGAAGAAAGTGTGTTGGCAGTGTGCGTAATGCGCTGCGAGAGGGTGAGACTCCTTTCGAAAAACAACGATTGGACATTGCGCTGGGTCGTCGATTTGTTAGAGTAATCATTCCCGATTAAAGAGGCAAGCAATGGGAGGAGAGTCGTTGGCAATTTCAGATGTGATGCGAGCGTCGATGGAGTATAGACGGTCACGGAGAGAACAAGGTCTGCCGATGATATTTCCTCTGGTGGGATCAGTCCAAAGGATGTGTGCTGTGACGTAGGATTGGATCGCTTTTTGGTCTTGTTCACTACGGTCCGAAAACCATCTTCTTGGTCCTCGTGTGTGCTCGGAAGTTCGTTAACAGGCAATGGCGCTGTCCATAGCATCTCTTCCAGTGGAATGTAACCTGCATACCGACCGGAGTTGAGGATCACAAAATCAGAGTCGTTGCCCATGACATAGGCGCCGAGTCGACCTGCTAGCTCGACTGCGTACGGATCTCCTTCTTCATCGGCAAAAAGCACCTCGAGCTCAGGATTCTCTTTTGCGAGACTCTCGAGAGTCTCTATGCACGACAAGAGTACGAGGGGTGGGATGATGCGATTCTCGTGGAGGAAGCGTCGGGTTGATCGGGACGTCGGTGACGTGCGGAAAAACAACACCGAATTCTGGACATTGGTGCGGTTAAGGCGGCTTATCAGCGTCGGGATCTTGAGGCTTGGACTAGCTCCTGGTCGACATAATTCCACTCATCAGATACGAAGAAGCAGTGTTGCTAGGAAGATGAATTCCCACCGTCAAACACAAAGTAGACTTTGAGGCCGACTGCGATCCACGCTTCCACCACCTGTACGACACAACGTGCAAATGCTTCGTATTCACCACCGTACACCCAGGGAAGTCGCGATTGTTCGTAGATTTCGAAAATGAAGCTATACCGTGTCGGAGACTGAGTGCCTGTAGGTATGAAGGGACCTGCTACTCACGACCAGCCATCGACGACGACCGTCGTTATAGTGTTGTCTGAAACATGCGTTGGAGGGAACTGTTTAGCTTTCCCGAGGACACGTTGATTCTCGCGCAGATAGGTGGTGAGGCCGTGAACGCCCATGGCAAGTCCATAACGTGAGGAGGCTGCATTGACTAATAGGGAAGCTTGAGGACCATTCTGACAGAGAACGTCACGCGCGGTGACACCTCTGACAGACTCTGGCAAACATTCGTGAGGACGGCCAACTGCATGTTTCGGCTTCTAATCCTCTCTTTGAAGGACACTCGATGGCAACCAAGTGGCAGCAATTTCCGTACGTTATGATGGAGGCCACCTAGCTGTAGTTCATTTCAAGTCAATGTTGCGATCATCGGCTCGACAGCTCTCCAATTGTCCTGTTGCCTGACCAGGCTCATTTCACTGCCAGATATGTACCACTCGAACTGCTATTGGCGAGCGCTACATAGACTCCGACGTCACAGATTCCAGGTCTTGCGATCGCGAACAGGTAGGAGTATGATGCAAGTTTGGAGCACGGCTGGCGCCACGTTCTATATCTGTAGCAACAGAGAATGTTCCTCGCCGCCTTACTCACTACCCCAACGCTTCTGCTCCACAGGCTGTCACATTGCGCCCTTCGTTGGTCATGGCGCATCTCGGTTGCTCCATGCGGTGGGCACTCCATGACCCAACCTGCCAAATTGTTTGTTGGCCTTCCTCATATAACGATGCCCGCTTCTCTATTCAAATGGAGATATTCCTCAAGGCGGTGGTCGGCGCCCCGAGTGTCTTGCCAACGGCGGGCGCATCACCTCACGTACCGTCTGTCGTGCGGGACGGTCGAATTACTCTCCTCCGTTTTAGGCGGCTACCGTGTCGTCAAGGTCATGGCATAGGTATGATTTACTCAATTCCTGAGGATATCTGGGAATTACGCCCACACGATTGAACAAACCTGACAGTCGGCATCCCTGAGTTCGTAGCGCTCCACCCAGAATTCCAGAAATTTCGCGTGTTTACAATTGCAGGCGATCTCACCCACACCAACGGGATGGAAAGTTCGTGTGATAGAGGTGGCACCACTCTCCTTTTTTTCTCATTCAGCATTCCATTGCTGTACGCTGGCTACGGATCGAAAGAAAAGGGGTGAAAGCAAGATTGCAAAATGCTCCAAATAAAGGCACATGCGAGTTCATTCCCGCTACGGTAGTAGTGGGTTTTTTCTCCCCCCCCTGCGAGCACATGGTAGGACAGTGGCTTTTTCTTTTTTTGTCTGAATGGTGAAAGGAACGACATGGCTCTGTAAAGACCTTTCGATTCTACCTACGCAACACTATTGTAGAGAATCGAAGAGTGGGGGAGAACTAAGCTATGTCCCCGGCCGCAGCAGTGTGCAAGGAGTCAAGGAGTCAATGCCACAACCTATCATTCTCTCAAACCAAACCAAAACCAACCACTTCTTCATTCTGGGATACATGAAATCCCGGAGGCCGGAGCTTGGCTGCGCCGGAGCCTCACGTACGCGAGGTACGGGCACAGCTTGTAAGTTTTGAGAGCATACACATGGAACTCTGCATTCTGTCCTCCCGAATACTCTTCATTCAAGAGCATATGATGCGCGTGGCCAACCAGTTCCCGAACTACATAATAGTTCCGTTACAGACATAGCGAGAGCTGCACCATGTTGAGATGGCCAGAAAATATATCCAACTGGAGGTATTGAATATGTGTTGCGATGCCCGCGAGGAATTCGTACTGGAAAATCATACGATGCACATGGCCGCAGTGGAAGGATGCACGTGTTTATAGCTTCCCCACAAGCCTTTGGGCGGAGATTCTGTCCTGTGCATCAAAGCGGCGAATGGAAAATAATCAGAGCGCTGTTACGCCCTTGAAAAGTTGAAAATGCACAGAGGACGAGTTAGCGGTTCGATACAGTGCATCACACGAGTTAGATCGCCCACCCCCCGTTCACTTTGTGAGGCGCTACAATCATTTCAAGGTGGCTCTCTCAGAACCAAGAGAGCGGGGTTATGGGCTTGAGGAGGGGTCTTGGGTTGTAGTGCAGGGTTTGGGGACGTTCCGGAGCGCGAGGATGGCATTGGCCTAGTATCGTAGGGCGGGAAGTTACCTGTTAGGATCTCAGCCCGACCCATGGTTGGTGGGTTAGGATGCGGAACCGGTCGGTCGGTCGGTGGTTGGCACGTTACTGGGAACAAACAATAGCAGGGAAGATACTATCTGCGGGTACAACGGCTGGGGTTACATGAGTGGTTCGACCACAAAATTCCTGCACGCAAAGTACCATAAGGCGTAGCCTCACAGCGATATAGACGGGAATTAAAAAGAAAACCCCAGACGAGAGGTGGATCTCGCTTCGTTTAGGCGGTTCGGTGCGCGCGCGCGAGGTCTGCACAGGAGGTGCATTATTCAACACGCGCCAATCAAACCAACCAAAACGGCATACGGAAGCTCGCGTGAATTCCTGGACTCGAAAGGTCTCACTTTCAAAACTCCCACGGTCTTTCTTCCCTGCTCGACGCTGCCTTGCTGGCTGCTCGCACCGAACGATCAGATTGAAGGCTGGCAAAGACAAGCGCCGGGACTTGGTGGAGGTTGAACAGTGGAGAGAAAACGGCAGGGGCAGGGGCAGCAGAGACAGCTGGGAAAGCATGGTGATGTCCTCAGGCTTTTGGTCGAGATCGATATACTAGATGGAAAACACGAAAAGGCATCCGTTGCAGCAGCCAAATCGGGTGTTCGTCGTTTGGGGAAGACGGTTCTGTTAATCCGCCAGGGAGAAGGATTAATCATTCTTTGTTATTTCACTAAAGACAGTCCCGTTCGGGCGAACAGCATGCGACCTGAATTCGTGAGAGAGAGCAAGTCAGTACTAGTTCTCTTGGCACCGCACACGCCATATGTGATGCATAGCGGGTCGCCGACGGTGATTGTATGACCGTGATGCATGTGTACATGGGTAAGATTGAAGTTCAAAGTCCGCAACCAAATCCCTGAGGCCTGTGGCCTGAGGACGAGTGGTGTGGTGTGAGGCCTGGTGAGACTTTGAGGATCGCATCAACGATACTGATCAGTCACCTGGACCCTTGATGCGTGCACGGCAGATCCTCTTCGGCGCCATCTCCTCGGAGGGGCGCACTTGTCTCTTGGATTCTATTTCGTATGGTTGTGTATGAACTGGATTGTCCCGTACTAATAGTACAATCAGATTTGATAGGGCACGTACCAACGGCGATAAGACCTTGGACCCGTTGGTTCTTTGCTATAACTAAACACAGGATGGATAGTTTTACAGCTAATGGCGGACTCGTATAGCGCGAACACGTGTTCGCTGTGTGACCATAGCCACTGTTCACAGAAACACAGGGACCCCACGTTTCGAGATTGCCGTCAACGTTGTGCAGTGTGATATAAGTAAGGTTATGCCATAGATTTATGATACACTGTTGATGCATTACGTTGTGCATGAGCGCTTCAAGCTTCATTAATGAACGTATCAACGACTTGAGGGCACGGGCAACTCCAGGCTTGGCTGAAACCACAATGACTCGGAGATGTCGTGGAATGGGGCAATCCGGTTGTTTACGATACGAAGAAAGAGCCGAATGTCAATCGGAGCCACTACGAAGCGAGATGACTTGTCTTTTGCAGGAGCGTAGGACCGTCGACCACTCTACCACAGGAAATTATAATTATGATTTACACTGTTGGACTGAATATGGCTCACTTGAGAGTGGGTGAATGCATAGCTGTTTCCAGATGCGACGGAGGCTACAAATGATTGCCAGTGGATCTATAAACTCTGCTCGAAGTCGATATCGTTCGAGGCGGTGCGACAGATACGTGACCACAATATTTCGGACTTGTTAAGATATGGCAGTGCTAGTAAGTATACGAGGGTGAAAGAAGGATACCACTGACTCCTCAAGACACTAATGATTCGTAGGAGTCGTTGCTTGCGGTGAATCTCATGGTGATGCAGTACAACTACATAGACTGCGTCTAGGTGGGTTTGAGACTGGCGCTGGCGCTGAGCGTGCGCGAGCAAATACAACCCTCTGAAGGTGGAGCCAGCTTTCCACGAACTGATAAGCAGACGGTGATCAACGAGACAACTCAATGAAGCTAAGATCTAAGCAGGACATACATATCCACTACGATCCTTGTAGAAAGCTTCCTGTATGGAGTGAGAATTGGGCCCCAAAGAATTCAGATCATGTTTTGGAATTATTTTACCATGACAGAGCAGTCGACGGGGACAAACACTAATATTGAACTCGGTGGTTGTGAGTGAGCCACCTCACAAATGTATTTTGTCAATGTCCAAGGCATTCGGAAATTCCAGCCCCATTTGAAGCAGTTGTACTGGTCATCCAAGATAACCTGACAATATCTGTAGCAGCGTCAGTCGGGATTACATCCCGAAGTCATGGACAAGGACGTACAGTGCAAGTAATTAAATGCCCAATAGCTGACACCAAGTCATGTCAGCCATGCAAACCAAGCGCATAATAGGCCAAAAATGACACCATGGCGTGGCCTGTTGTATCAGATGATACCAATTCTGTTTCAGGAACGTGCTCGAGGATTAGTGTGAGGGAGCTTTGAAGCAACCCGGATTCCGGAAGTATTACTTAATTGAAATTAATTATCCCACGTGATCTCGCTCATCCAATCATCCAACGTGTTCGGGTTCGGCAACTTGTTGATCGTGATTTCCAGTGACTCTCCCTTGACCTTTCTTTTCTTCTTGAATCTTGACTAACGGTGTGGCAGGGACGCTCATCGTTGGACGCAGTGGCGAAGATACCTGTTTGTCGTGTGAGACAACGAGGAGGTAGTGACGCGACGTTGTTCAATGGCTCACACGAACCGCCACGGCATCAGTGCCTTGCATCTTGATTTAGACACACCGACGAGCTTGGACACCAACAGTGGCTCGCGCTATCCTACCACGAACGAACCCGTACAGAAACGAACAAGATCACAGCTCAACGTGCCTGATTTGATCCTACGCTTACCCCTCTCGCGCTCACCCCTCAAAGTCGCAAGAAAGGCACACGGAAAAGCGCAAGGAACCTCACCAATATCGCGGGCGGATTCGCAGCTACATACACGAGGAGCTTCGCAATCGCCTACAGTGGAACGTGGAGAGGTGGCTGGGTTGGACGTGGTAATAGAAGCAGACACACGGGAGGCGGTACACAGGGTAGAGGAGGAAGAAGAAATGGACACGTCCTCGGGCGGAGGGGCACAAAAGTACGAAGAAGAAGAAGGATCAGAGGACAGCTTGTTCTCTCCTGCCAGTCACTGCGGAAAAGATCACGAGGACTCGAACTCAAACCAGAGTCACACCATGTGGCCCACGAGCACGAAGAAGAGGACATCACCAGACACAGATGCAATGCGTGCTCTTTCAAGTCCAGGTAGCGAGCGCCAGTCAAAACGCGCCAAATTAGAAGCTTTTCGATCCCTGGGTCGCAGGCAGGAGCATTCGGAGTACCACGAACCTCTGCGCGACCCCGATGCCAGTAGGCGTGGTCGGCCCGAAAGTTATAAGCGTGCATCATCTATGAAGCCGACGTCATCCCCGAGCAAGGTAGCATCCTCAATTTTTCCTCCCCGTGCACAGTCTGTGCCTATCGGTGAAGAGAACGAGGCCCGTGCGATAGATCTCACATCCATCCCACCTTCCCCCCGGCGTTCACCAAGCAAAGGCGCGGTTGAAATTCGACGTGCGCCATCGGTACCACCGCCTGATGGGGAGCGCATGGATGTTGACGATGACGATGACGATGCCCTACTGCAATTTACGAATCGTACACATATCGCTACCCCTCGAGCAAATCCGGTGTTTCGTTATGCAGTCAATTTTGCCACACCCCGTGGATCCGCTACATCTTCGCGCTCCAATTTGCCCTTCGCATCCCCTCCCTCGCCTCTTACACCTCTTCCACCTTCGCCTCCCACGGAACGCTTGCCCGATATGCAGAGTTTACTAGCTAAAGTATGTCCACTGCATGCTGAAGGGGCATCTGCTGACCACTTGCGTTGTTGTTCGGTAACTGAATGATCTATTGCCCTACCGCATGTGCTCATAGAAGGCAAACACAAAGTTACTCGCATTTAACGATGATATGGACACTTATACCAACACTTCTGGGTCCCTGGTTATTCCACCGATGGCTGACTCGACCGCTTCGGTGGACGTATTCCGGCCCGCTGCTCGCGTGCCTAGTCGACCTTCATCGGCAGCCTCCACCTCGCACCCAGCCTCGGTGGCTCCAGGTTCTTTTATTGCCTCACGGTCTCGCCTGGTCCGACCCCCTCTGACTTCCAGCAAATCAACGGAACTAATGCCTCCACCGATGGCTTCCAAAAGGGAAAACGATTCAGTGAGGGCCGTAACCGCGGTTTCACGGCCGGACTCGAACGCTATGCCTATCCCCCGCGCTACCATTATCGGAGCTATGAAGCCCAAGCGAGGACCTTCTGTACCGCAAGGCCCAAAACGCGTAACACGGAGCGTGTCGATGAAGGAGCAGAGGGTGAAAGGTGAGCGTGCAGTGGTTGAAGATACCTCAGTAGAAGGTAAGGCGCACATATGTGGTCGTGATCCTTATCACCAGTAAGTACTAACGGCGTTTGTCAGTGCCTGTTGCGACTGCGACTACTCTTGCAGGACCCTCGTCTGAAGTAGCAGCAATGCCCCCACCGTCGACTATGGTCACTTGTATACCTCGCCCGCCAAAATCGACCGATGTCGCGACCTCAAACTCAAAACCGCTAATTGCCCACAGGTCTACTTCCGTATCAAAACCCCCGCCTAACTCCAACAAGTTGAGACAGGCGTCGCTTGATATATTTGTTAAAGCGAAGCCATCCACCGTGGAGGGTGCTGCTGCTGCTGCTACGGACAGCTCCACAGCATGCACGTCGACGGGCACCGGGGTTTCATCGAGAGTCGCCCCTCCTTCATCCCCATCGAAGATCCCTCTTCCAGCATCGCCCTTAAAGCGACCCTCGACGTCCCAACCCGGAAATACCAACAAACCATTCCTTTTCTCCCTTGGCTCCACCAGCACCGGTGTAGGGACAGGGACGTCAGGACATTCTCTTACAACCCTTTCTCACGCACTGGACAAACTAGTCGTCCCCCCACCCAGCCGGCCAAATACAAGCATGGGATTCGTCAGGTCGGACGGAACAAGCGAGGAGGGCAGTTCTCCGGAGAACAGCAAAGGGAAGGGGAAATCCAAAGATGACGCATCGTTGCATTTGGCGTCTACCGCACAGAGATTTGGGACGACGTTTGCGCGGCCCACTGCTTCATCACTCAAGCGGGCAACGACCGTGACGGGAATTGGATCGACGGCGGCGACGAGGATGCAGGGTCGGGGTGGGGCTGCAGTTGGAAGTTCAGTGAAAGGGAGGGGGGTGATAGGGATCTTTGGCAAGGCAGGAGATAGGGCGAGTAAAAAGACGAATTTGCCCGTTGTGGTGGGCAGTCCCGTCAAAGGATCGGGAGGTACGGGTGACCTGGACAGGGATGGTCGGGGAGCTGGAAAGCACAGGTCGAAGTTGAACTTGGGCGGTGCGAAAGACGCTGGAGGTGTCACATGCGAAGAAGACGTATTCATGTCGCAAGATTCGGTTGCGGGCGACGGTCCCGAGCAAGACGCAGCAATGCATGACGTCTCGGCCGAATCGTCGATGGGTGGAGGCGGAAGTGCTGCCTCTCAAATGCCACCACCGCCAGCGGCTGTTAATGCGAGCAATGGCATTGAGATCGATTTAACGACCTCGCCCATTTCGGCGGACAAAGGCAAACAGCGAGCCGTGCCTTCCTCAACGCTCAACCGAGCTTCGTCGGCGCTCCATGCGCTTTCAGAGAGCCTGTCGTCTTTGCCACAGACCCCTACCCCGCCGAAACCGAGAGCAGTTGGGACGCGCACTGGGTTGCGAAGTTCGAGCGCGGCGGCTTGCAAGGAAAGTCCTGCGCTGGATGGTTTTGATAGTGTGGGTCTGGCTGGGAACGGTGAGGTACATGGCAGTGGTGATGCTGGGCCGAGCAGTGGGACGGTGAACGGTTCGGGCGGCGTCAAGAAATCCTCGCTCAAGATCTTGAAGGGGTGCGCTATATTCGTGGACGTGCGGACTGAGCAAGGGGACGATGCGGGGAGTTTGTTTGTCGATATGTTGAAGGGACTCGGCGCAAAGGTGAGGATCGTGCGTGACGAACGCGTAGAGCCTGATTGCATTTGGCCATTTAGATCATGGGCCGTCTTGGCCAGACTTGCACGCATATCGTATACAAGAATGGCCTTCCGAATACGTTGTCACGATATCGGTGAGTTCGTTGCTCATCTTGTTCCGCTCCTCGCTTACACAGCTACCGTCGACCAAATTGTTGTTGTAGGATGCTGAACCCAAAACCTGTTGTCGTCGGTATCGCGTGGGTAGTCGAGTGCGTTGAAAAACGCGCAAAGGTGGACGAGGAAAAGTTCAAGATCGATGTGGACGTGATCAATGTGGCAGGTGGTAACAACAAGGTGCTCCCCTCGCATTTTCATCCCATTTGCGCAACATTGATCACGATTGTGTTTTTAGCGCCGCCGGACCATGCTTCCGAAACACTTGATACCCGTTTCTCCCGGTCCCGACTATGACATGCCTATGCACACGTCCTCAGAGGCCGATGAAGATGATGAAGGCGCGGGCGGTATCGATGGGTCACCTTGTATGTGGTTGTCTTTACAGTGCGATTCAGGTCTCATTACGTGATCTCATAGGTCAAGATCCAGACCTAAGTATTCGATCGAGAGAGGAGGATGATTTGCCACCGCTCGAGCGTGCGCGTAGACGAAGGAGTATTTTGCTAGGTGGACAGACGCGGCTCGTCCCGTAACAGTAATTTTGTTTGCCAAATTGCCATCCTTCCCGGCACGAGATCCCCTCTCCAGGCTCAGGCTGTCTCCGGATCTCAGAGTGGACATTTGGACCGAGACGAGCGACAGTTGGCTGGGTGCAGGCTGTTGTCTTTGTTGTGTACTGTATCTATGTCGAGTTTGTCTTTCTTTCTGGCTCTTTTAGTTGAGGATGTTCACATTCGTATGGCCTGAGGAATACCAACATCTTGTCCCAAAGTAAGCAAGCTCGCCAGCTGTCTTTCGAAGGTCCTAGCAAACGTCGTGGTACACTCAAGTCAATGACGAGGTATGGATCGACGAGACGAAACACAAATGGAATGTGGCCCGCGATAATTATAGTGTAGTGCAGTGCATCACGATTGAGGGAGAAGACATAGATACCAGGATGGTAACAATGAGAACGATTGACGAGGCAAATATAAATGGCTAATAACGTTTCGTCACTCTGAACCAACAGCAGGACGTGCCGCCGATATACCCCGGGAATCAAGGGTATGAAACTCAGCCTCTTCGCCATCAACTTGAACAAACGCACGCGAGCAAGGTCTACTCACATATACTCTCCATTGGCAGAAGACTCTGTCTCATCCTCTTCTCTCGACGCACTGTGGCTATGTGCGGCCCATCTGAGCCCTCCACTTCGGGTCCTCTCCACTGTGACGTGATCCACTGGCATGAGCAACCGCTCGAGTCACACTCTCGTCGTGTTTTCCCTCAGACACGTTCCTGGAGTTGCATCAGCATCCATCAGCATCCATCAAAAGGACCAAGAGGTTTTAAAAGGGCAAACGTGAAGCACCCATCATCCTCCAAACGCCTTGGCAAAAGTCCCTCCCAAAGCTCGTCCAGACAAAGTTCCTCGATGCAAAACGTTTAGAAGGCAAGCAAATCGTCACGAGCGCGCTCGCATGTCCTTCATGTCTCTTGTATTTATCGGATAGATATAACTGCCTGGCTTGTTCCCTGGCTTGTCGTAATTCACCTGGCATTTTCCAGCCTGCAAAACTGTCTGTAGCCTTTGCGGCAGAAAACATCAGATGCAGCGACAAGGATTCGGATGGTGGATGAGCAACGAGAGTGTGCTGCTGCGCAGAGCCTTCACCCTCTTTTTACTTCGTGAGAAGGCGAAACGTACCTCATGGTTCCCCTGGGTGTCATATGATCTACGAACGCTACCGAATTTGCGTTATTGTCTGCGTGCCGTCACCTGCGGTGGGAACAAGTCTGCTCTGGACGAAATGCTCCATCCCGCAGCTGGGATGCAGTTCGCGGGATTCGATGGGATGATTGGAGCATTATTCGAAGGCAGGCGATTTATTGCACACGAGGTGGTCACTCGGTTTTGCAGAGAGGTGCATATTGGCCATGGGATTTATGTAAATAATTCAATTCGTTGTGGGAGGCCTGCGAGTCGCCCAAAGTATACAAAAATTCCCTCTCACTGCTCAAAACATGACTTCATGGCGCGAAAAAAAAAATGAATGAAGGGACTGATATCCTGTGTTTCTGTAACCTGGCTGTCAGTTCTCCCTGTAGCCAGTGGGTGATGCATTCCATCTTACCTCATTGTTACACGTAGAACTGAGTATGCATTTGGCTAATGGCTTCCTGCGACATCTGTCTGTGCGGTCTGCGTACTCTCTCCGCTTCCCCATACGGGACCGTTTCCCGAGGTGTTTCACCCCTAGCCCAGATGTACCCTGGCAAGAGGTCGCATTTATTACCACAGTAATTAGTGTAGTGCCAAATGCGGGCCGGAGACCTGTCTGGCGAGAACCCCGTATCGGGCGGGACTTGAACTTTGGAGCCAAGTTCATACTTCACAGGAAGCCATTCACGGGAGTACCTCTACGTGCAAAGTAAGATTCCTTGTCAAGACATCAAGGCTTTCGCAGAGGGCCATACCGCATCGACTTTGCAAAATCTGCCATTCACCGTCTTTGCACTGGTAATTGGAGCTATGATAGGGTTTCTTGTTTGCTGGTGGAATGCAACAATGACACAGGGGCGGGGCTTGGGCGACGCATCTTGGCGGCCGGTTGTCTGCGCAAATATTTTCTCCTTGGGAGCGTACGAAATGACATCGCCTATGTTCAAAGTCATAACGATGAGTGATATCAATGCCAAGTAGCAATAGTAATCCGGGGGGAGGCTCTGATGCTTGTCTGAACAAACGAGCAGACCTCTTTTATCCTTGTGGGTGTGCTGGGATACCAATTTGTCCATCAGAAGGTTGTGGTTGCAAAATATATAGGGTGACACATGTCTTACTGGCATCGTGATGGGGTGGGGCCACTGCAGGACATACATGGTCAGATAACTGACGGCAGCCTGCAGGAATTTGGAACCCTAGTGTGTGTGCGCACCCTTGCGGCGGCCATCACTGCGGCGACCACGGAGGCTAGATAGAAGCATCGATGGACACTGATGGTCCCTGACGCTCTAATACGGTCTTTGACGCTTTGCATATCAATGTAGCGCCCATTTTTACAGCTTCAGTGGAATTTAGATCAGACCATCAATGATTAATGAATATGCAAAGCGCTGGTGTATGGGCATGTTCGGCGCAGGACCCATCATCAGCAGGTGACCACAGTTGGCATCCAAGCTGTGTACTTGGGTAGTCATCTGCTTCATCACCCGCCATACTTCGGTATCTGTGGTTTGCACATGACAGCATATGGCGAGCTGTGTACTAGTAACCTGTGGCGTTCAATGAATTCGTCCGTTATCGGGGTTCGTCGAAGTCCCTGCGAGTCTTTAGTAAAAGTGTAGACCCAATATATACAAACCACACTCGACATGTTGATCATGCTATTACATGGTACGGTATAATAGACGGGCTGTACATTGGGGGATCAGTCGTTCTTTCCTATTCCTGAATCCCCATCATCTCGTCTGAGGTCATCTCACAATCTCTGCTCACTCTCGACGCCAACCAGCTACATTTCGTAGTCCGTTCGGAACTTCATGAACCATGGCTCATTCATTTGTCCTCGCCAAGTTTAGCCCTACGCTCACAGCAACAAAGGCTCGGATGAGTCCTACAATGGTTCAGGTTGCGAGTTCTGTTATCTGTCGCCCATTCTTGGCGTTGGCAATCGCCCTGGACAAATCTCACGCTGGACAACAGTTTGGCTACAACGTCGTCCTGTTCCCCGTTTCCCCCAGGAAGCCCAGTGGCGAATTTGCTGAATATTACGCCACAACCTCTCTCCCGCCAACAGAACAAACAAAGTTTCTGCGCTTCGATCTTCCCTCACAGTCACCCCAATATCTCTCGGACGTCTTTTATCTACACACAGCTCCTGCTCTGTACCTGAAATCAGGCCTCCCGTCGTGTGCGCTCCCATATCAATTCGACCCGGAGAGTTTGCAGCAACTTCGTGCACTGGGCGATGACCACCAGATTTCGTGGTGTCGAGCCGCATTCCAACGCCTGAATTCAGGAGGCGAGGAGTCTGTCCAAGAGGAATGGGATACTTGGAGCGGCGATGACTTGTACGAGGTTCAAGTACCTTACGGCAGTTTCATGGTCGAATATCTGAACCCAGATGGAATCGATCTGGGAACCATAGGACCACCCAATGTGTTTGACGAATTAATGAAATTCAAGAAGTGGGTCAAGTTTGGTCGCCTGTCACACCCTCTCACAGTAAATGCAGATTAGCTTTGGATTACAGCCGAAACCGAGTGGGCGAGCACATAGCATGGTGTCTAGAGTCCCGCAAGGTATTTAATTATTTGTTCAATTTAAAATTTACCGTTTCTCGACGACTCACTACATCCCTGACCTTATTAGTGTGTCTCAACCTTTGATGTCAGCAGTCATCGTGCGCACCTAGAACTCGATGGCGAGATAATGGAACAGGTCATTGCACTGTATCGGATGAGGATTCCAGTAAATAGGCAACCAACCGCGCATGTTGCCATTACCGACTCGGATGATGTACGGAACTTTTTTCAGTGCAACGCTCGGCTAACCTTGCTGTTAGACCGAAGATGATGACGACCCTATTGGTCACTTGGGTTTCTCGGATCCACCAGTACCCTTCTCGAACGTTCGAATTGCGCTATTTGATTCGATTGGATCACTTTTTGTGAGTGGACTTGTTCGACTTTGTCACATGGTGATTGACCAGTTCCGCAACAAGGATCGGCAAACGTCTGCGTTGCGAGCTTTGCACTCGCTGGATCCGCAAGAAGTTAGTAAACATGAGCCGGAGGACGTTCTCAAGGTCTACTTTGAGGCCGAGTCCCTTCTGTTACAAGACAACCCCAAGTGGGGTCTCTATCAGGTTGTTGAGGGGGCTCTGAAAGCTACCTTGCACCGTCTTGGCGCGTTGAATCGATACGATTCAGTCGTACTTAAAGGAGCTTGTGAGGACGTTCTTCAGCTGAGTTTTTACCCCCATGCAGAGAAGACTATAGAAGCACTCCGTTCGCAAGGCATTACGGTCGTTGGTCTCAGTGTGCCGGGTGCTTCGTCGTTCGTTCTCCCTCCCCTTCCTCAGTCATTCATCTTCGACTCCATCTCCCAGGACACTTGTGCACTTTTGAAGACCTCCCCAGAACTGTTTTCAACTATGTACGAGCGCCTTCGGTCCATTCGGGGCGACTTGGAGGGAAAGGAACAAGTACTTGTCGTCACCACAGGTCGTTTCAGAGTACTCGAGCCTGCCAGTCTCGCCGGCTATCCCACCGCACTCATCCAACACAACTTGGAATCGAGAGTGGATCTTTATCCGACTTGCTCGCCCACATTGCTCGTCCCAGGCGGGTTGAACGGACTAATGGAGAAACTCGTGACATTTACTGGCGTTTGCACTATCGAAGACGCTGGGGCTGACGTGTTCGCAGTACGTGCAGGCCCTTACCAAGGGGCCGAAGTATTAGGTAGTGGCAGTTTTGGTAGGTAGTCGTTTGACTTTCTTGGTTCAGCATAAACCCACTCTTCCCAGGGGAAGTCTATGGTGGTGTCCATGTCTTGACGGGTGTGCCAGTGGCGATCAAACATGACTCCCCTGGGCATTCTGTCAAGTCACATGTCTGCGAAACAAATCCGTATCCATGCTCCCTGCCATACGAGGCTCAGGTATACAAGGTTTTGGCCGGGGAAACTGGTTTCCCGTCTTTACGGTGGTATGGTGTGCGGGAGGGAGCACATATCTTGGTGCTTGACAAACTAGGACCGGATCTCGACGCTGTCCGTCGTCTATGCAGAGGCCGTCTCTCTCTGAAGACGGTGCTCATGCTTGGATTGCAAATGGTGCGTACTCCATCATTGCACTGGGACCACTGCTCAAATTCACGCACATCAGCTGGAAAGGGTGGAATCCGTTCATTTCCGAGGAATCATTCTTCGTGACGTCAAGCCCCAGAATTTCGTCATGGGTCTAGGCGAGCGCTCTTCGATAGTCCATCTACTCGATTTCGGGCTTGTGAGACCCTACGTGGACCCAATAACTAATGAACACATCCCATTTGTGAATAATTTGGAGCGGGTGGGAACTGCACGATATACTAGCTATAACATGCTTCTCAGGCGAGGTAAGTCGATGGCGACTTCGACAGCTCTCCACCAGTTAACCGATCCATGGAGTAGAAACCAGCCGACGAGACGACATTGAAGCTCTGGGACATGTCCTCCTTTTCCTCCTTCGCGGTTGCCTACCTTGGCAAGGCATATACGCCCCAAGTATAGAAGCCAAGTATGTCCGGCTTGCAGAAATGAGGGTCGGCAAAGCGATGGAAGATTTCATCGATGAATCGCCCGGCCGGGATCTGTGGCAAACTTATTTTAAACATTGTCGCGAGCTGGCATTTGCTGACAAACCCGACTATGCTTTCCTGAAAGACATCATGTCCAGACAGATCAAAGAGGACGGTGGCGCCGATGCGAAATTTGATTGGTTGGATGGAGGGGTGTTGGAGCACGGCACACTCGTTCCCGGGGAGTACAAACTCGACTCTAGCTTGTTTGGTGATGACTTTTCGATGAAGGATCTGATCCCCCTTGTCTGTCAGTAGTTCTTCGTCAGATAATACCTTTGTGTATAGGATGTAGTGTAACTTAGTTGGGCTGTCGGAACCGATGACTTCGATGACACGCTCGATCAATCTAAACTTCAAGCGTCTGATATCTCTGTCGCACGATCTCATGCTCGTTTTTCAGCACTTCAACTCCTTTATGCCTTCATATTTTACTTTCGGGCGGGATGCTTCCAGTTTCCTTCCGCAATCCTCAACTTGAAGTGAAATAATCATTATACGGAATCTAGGAACGTGGACAACCCATTCTGCTACATTCCGTACACTGTAGTCCAAGAATTACCCCACTTGGCATCTTCTGTGCCTGCTATGTATTTGCATTGGTACTCCGTCCAAGTGGAGAGTGCTCGAGTGCTCGCCCAGTAGTCCCATTTTTCGAGACCTTAACTAGTAGCCGCTCGCCGCCAGCTCTTCCCATCTCTCCAACATGTCCAAACGTACACGGGCTCACACCGACACCGACACCGATGTCAGCGAGTTTCTAGAAGCGTCCGATGGGTCGTATTGCGTGGCACCCAAACCTCGGAGCAAAAAGACGCGTCAGACGTGTAAATTTGCGCCCAAACGAGCGCGCGCATCCGCTACGACCACTGCGGTCACCGTCGTCGCACAAGAAGGTGCAGTGGCATCAAGCACGAGCAATCAGGCTACACATCCAACGTCTTGGCACGTCGTCACGGGCGTCAACCCTATCCGGGAGTCGTTGTTGCATTGGTATGCACAAATACACGAGGTCCGAGAAATGCCCTGGCGGAAGCCATTTGACGGATCACTGGACGAGGACGGCAGAGTGCAGCGTGCGTACGAGGTTCGTTCCCGACGAAAAATTGAACCCGCCATTCCACGAGGCCCATTGATGTCCCCATACTAGGTCTGGGTGTCAGAAATCATGCTGCAGCAGACCCAGGTAGCGACTGTGATACCCTACTATAACAAATGGATGGCCAAGTACGTGCGTGCATCTCTTTTCTCAGCATGCTCTCTGTCGAGCCTCGTCCTGACGCTGTTCAGATTCCCGACCGTCAAAGATCTCGCCGCATCGGATATCGACACTGTCAATAGCCTTTGGAAAGGCCTCGGTTATTACTCCCGGGCTGCCCGTCTGCTGAGCGGCGCACAGAAAGTGGTCAAGGAGCTCGACGGTCGACTTCCAGACAATGCCAAGGATATGCAAGCAAAAATACCTGGTATCGGTCGTTACAGCGCCGGTGCAATCTGTTCTATCGCTTACAACCAATGTGTTCCTGTCGTAAGTTTTCTGATCACTTTCAGCCTTGGTGTTTCGACGGATAGTGTACTTGACGTGTTAGCTGGATGGGAACGTTATCCGACTGCTTACACGCTTTTTGGCGCTGTACTCGCCGCCGAAAGGGAAGCAGGCCCAGGACATATTGTGGGCGGGCGCAGAAGTATTTGTTGAGAATTCGTCACGTCCGGGTGATATCAATCAGGCACTCATCGAGCTCGGGAGTACGGTATGCAAGGTCAGAGATCCTGCGTGCGGGGACTGCCCGCTGCGACCGTGGTGTCGTGCGTACCAAAGAACACATTCTGATTGCGTAAGAGATTCTCTTCCCTTTGCGAGTTTGTCGTATCGTCCTAAACGATATCCCTAACAGAGCCCAGTTGTGGAAGAGGCAGACATTGAAGAATTGTGCACCCTTTGTGGACCGCTCCCAGCGGACGACCCAGACACGGGTCTAGTCACCATCTACCCTATGAAAGTCGAGCGGAAGAAAGCACGTGAGGAACTCGATTCCGTCAACGCGATCGAATGGCGCACGACAGACGACCGCAAGCGATTCTTCTTGCTCGTCCGTCGGCCAGAAGGAGGTCAGTATCTCATGCTGCTCGCACTACATACGTAAACACAAGGTTGGCGAAATCTGACCGATATCGTTGGAACCTCTAGGACTCCTCGCAGGACTACACGAGTTCCCAACAGTACCCAATATCTCGGGTACGTCTGCAACCGCAATCAACGTGGCCGAGATTCCGAACGGCCTTCTCAATGACTTGCTCGTCGACCCACCTTTGTATCTATATTCGGGCTCGAAGCTCCAGCGTCGCTCCAAGTTGGGGAGTGGTAATGATAAAGATGATGATAGTGCCGAAGGAACAGTGCGGATCGTACATGTCAAACCCGCGGGAGACGTCGTACACGTTTTCTCACATATCCGGAAAACGTATCGTATCCAATGGGTGCTATTGAAAGGCGGAGATGACGAGCCTCCCAAATTACGACTCAAGCCTGGCTCGTCGACAGAGGGGAAGACCAAGACGGCGCAGAAAGGCAAACCTCGAAAGCGCTCAGAGGCATCCGAGGATCCCGAACCTGGGAAGGCTACTGCCGCCGACGTCGCACGGTGGGTCCCACTGGACCAAGTCGAGCACGCAAAGTACGTGAAACCCAGAAGGATACCCCAAACAAAACTAACTATTGATCTTACCACAGTATCGGAACTGGCGTGATGAAAGTGTGGAAGCAGGTTCAGACGCTGTGGTGATTCCTTCGAGATCTCCAATGCGCCACATTTATCGTTGATCATGCACGAGATGATATTGCTAGGTTTGGGTCGAATAAGTACATGATATAGACGCCGTGATTTGGTTGAAAAGTTGGCCCCTGATAATTAACACAGCGACTGGCATATACATATACACAAAGCTAACATACGTGTCGCTCCAATGAGTCGTGATATATTTCTGACTATCTCCTGTCTTTCACGGCGCAGCCGAGAATTCCAGTACGCATGCCCCTACAAGGTCCCAGACCTTCTCGAGCTTCAGACCAGCTGCCGTCCTGTGAATGGTCGGTGTAAGAGAATTGCAACGCTAGTCGTTCAACCATTCGACTTACGAAAGCTCCAAGGAATTCTGCAGCGTGCGCTCCTTGCCGTTGAGCGAGATCAACATCGTCAGATCCCGTTGGTAAATAGGAATGTTGCCAACACCAAAGTTGGGAAGCAAGGGTTCAGGGGCCTGTAAATATGGAGAGGGAGCGCTCAGAAACTCGTTCAAGTCGGGACCGAACTAGGAAATACCGACCACGACAGCACCAAGGGACGCAGCCTCGGCCTCGGCTTGTGTACGACTGAGTGCATAAAGAACGTAGTCATCTGTGTTGGGGCATGAGCTCGACAGTGTAACACCGAATAGCCCCAACTCACGGATGAGGACGCGGCTGTGGGGTCCCAACGCTTGACGGAGGTTACGCAGGATGAGCGCCGCTTCATGGTCGGGCCAGTCGTGGATGATGTGGCGTAGCTACCCGAGGACCATTCCCGTCAGCCATCACGAGAGGCCGCCGTTGGCAAGATAGATTTAGACCCACGTAGTAGACATCTTTGTCCTTGACGGGAACCTGGGTGAAGAAGTCAAGCTCGGCGAACTCGATCCTGTTCTCCTGGACTGCCTCGGGACAACTTCCTTCCCAAACCTAGCAGAAGATTAGACCATTGCGATGAATGACTGAGAAGCAGAGTGCTCACGCCTCGGGCCTGGACAAGTACTTCTGGCAAATCCTGGATGGTGATCTTGATATGTTTGTGTGTTTTCGCGAGAGCAAGGGAGAAAGCACCGATGCCTCCACCGACGTCGACAACAGTGGAATATTTCTCGAATGGAAACTCTGAGTGAGAGGTTAGGTAAGCGCTGCAACTCACACCGATGGTACGCACGGGTCAGTAATGTGGGAGTGCCCATGACACCGTTGAGTCCTCTCATAGCGTGTTGGAAATTCTACATACATTGTTGGATCCTGGAAGCATCAAAGTACCACGCAACGCACCTCTCTTTGAGCGTCCTGGAACACGAAATGAGATGGATTCATTGCACGTGAATTGAACATTTCCTCACATCTTGTCTCATACAGTCGAAGAACGTGCCAGTGATACCCTCCTTGTTGTTGGCATACATGAAGGGGGCATGTTCAGGATCCTCAGAGTATGCAGTCTTGGAGTCTTTCAAGGTTTCATATAACACAGAGGCACCCTTTGCAGTCGCCTCGACCTGAAGGCTGATCATGTGATGGACTGGGTTTTCGCTGTGGAGAGTCAAAGAAAGACGGTTGTTTGCAAAGGTATCGGTCTCCACTAATACGCTGGATGAGTCTGAGACCCTTCGACCAACATTCCAAACGACCGACCTTCGTTGTAGCAACCTCTGGTGGCTAGAAGACGTAACAAACGCGCGAGTTTCTTTGCATCGATTTTCACAATCTTGGAGAGCTCGTTAACATGGACGCCCTTGGGGTAATCCACGAGGACATCGGTGATGTTCGCTCGGACAGCAACACGGATACAAGCGTAGTCGTATACATTCGCGAGCTATAAGTGATAGATCTTAACATTGGTAGAATAAGAAAGGGGAAGCCATGGCTCACGTTGATAGCAGTGTGTGAGGGCGGTGCAAGGGTAGTGCAAAGCTGAGCACATGCACCTTCGAGAGTACGAATGGCGCTCTTCAGCGCGACATTGTCGATAGCATCATCATTATCCAATGGATGAGGCTCGGTGGAATCAATGGAGGGAACGTCGCCCCCTGCTTTCTCATACTCTGCAATAGCCTCCTGAGCGACCGAGTTGATCAACTTCAAGAGGGCCTCTAGCTTGGCTTTGTTGGTCGACATCGTGGTAGAGTGGATCTGCAGGATATATGACTCCATGCGCACATCAGAACAATTTATATGTTCGGTTACGTGGAAGTACACCCGATGGGTTTAATATCAAAAGAAATCCGGTTCGATAAGGACGGCTGAATAGTCAGAGCTGCTCTCGAATCGTGTGCCAGTTGTTTGCTTGGTGTTACTTTGGGTCCATTACGAGGAGAGTACCACAGCATCACGTAGACAAAACATAGCCATGCTTCGAATATCTGAATTGAGAAAATATGATTCAATTGGAATGCCGCATCAGCAAAACACTGGTTTAGTCACAGTGTGTCGTCACATGCCTCGGGCATTTCTGACGCGGCCGATCCACAGCCGATCATCGATCAGCGCTCAGCTGTGGATCCGATACGCAGCCGCCGGCAGCAACTTACTCAACGGCATATTGCATCGGTCATCGGTCGAGCCCTAGTATTGTGATTTGTGTCATAGCTCTGATTGGTCCGGGCCATTGTACAGATAAGGGACTTACCTCAATGTCTTGATGGGCCTAACCAAGCCTAACCATAAAAGTAAACGACAACACTTTCGACACATCGGGAAGTCATAAACGCTGGGCCAGCACGCTAAGCGTCGTTTACCATTTTGAGAGTCGCTTATGAGCATTTTGGCCAATGAGAGACTCACAAAAGTGTCGTGGAACGAGTACGTCATTTTTGAGGTCTCCCGATGCGGCAGCTCGAACACTTTTTCTGCACGGCAGACCAGTGATAGCGAGCAACCGTCAGGCTACAGCGGGCCAAACCCATGACCAAATTTTCAAGTTACTGTGGTGATCTGCTTTGATCAATAGACAGACCAAACAGACCGCCAGGCATTGCAGTCGGTGTTCTGCCAACCAACATGTCATTTATGGGTACAGATGATGCCTCTGACGAACTGTAAATATTTTATCTCTACACAGTGATTGACGGATCAGGCTGAACAATGCCCGGGTGATGCGTCGCTCGTCCGATACCGGCCCGTTTGAGGCTGAGGTGATAGGGCAAGGATACAAGGACATTGATCATTGAGGGACGAATCCGGTTGCCTGCGCGGTGAACTGGACATTGACTTGCTCAACAAGCCTACCCGACTCGGAGGGGAAGTGTGACAGGCGCTGCAGTAATTGTTGCGAGGGACGGTGCACGGAGAGCGCATGATCTGTTCGCCACTAAAGTGATGTCAGCGGCATGCGACAGTGTAACATCAACCGTGTGCCTGTGACGGGCTGCGCAAGATCAAGAGAGAGCGCTGAGACGAGCGACAGGATGATCTTGAGAATGGGTGTGAATTCGAGTGAAGAATAGGTTGGCGCACAGGATGGGGGAACAGGAGATGTGATTGGAGATGTCGACATCAAGTGGTCGGATATGTAAGTCGTCGTTCTCTTTGTCCTCGCATTTCGGTTTTCTGTGGTGTAGACAGCCTCAAGGAGCTTCGTGTCCGCATCTGGATCGCGGCGTCTGCTGAGGCCTCGTCTGGCCCACGGCGTGAGTTTGAATGTAAATGCAAGTGGCTGGGCGGTTGAAGGTGTCTGATGAGCGGAAGGGGGGCTAGAAATGGAGCGAGGTCAATGCGGGGAAAGATATTGACGAGGCAAATGCGGTATCAAGAAATCTTACCGGAATTCATCGGTCTTCGTCCCCTATCTGCACTTCCGTGTCGATGGGGGGGCTCGCGTTGCAAATCGCCTGAACAGGAGGTGTGCAAAGGGGCAGGCGCGAGCGATGACGTTGATATCCGTTCTTGATCGCGTCTGTCCTTGGAAATGGACGACGGCCCATCTGCGTCGCATGTCTGGTGAGCTGCGCTCCCCCCAGCCCGGTCCCTACGGTCACGGGCATCGTATCGGTGCGCGTAGCTCGGTTCCCATGAGTGGGAACATCGAGCGGGAGTGTACCAGGCTGCCTGCCGCACCCTGGCTAGTTTACTGGTCAATGTGGGACTGGGATTGGATCTGATATTCTATCGTGCCTCTTCGTTCGACACCGGTCACATACTGTGCCGGGTCATTCGGGTCTAGGACCCAATTTCTCGACACATTTTCCATCCTTGTAACGCTCAGCTAACCCTCATTGCCGACAGATCCGCTGACGGTGGATATATGGTGTGTGAGGGTGGGGAACCGCGGCCGACGCAGGTGCCGTCGCGGACTGGGGGACTGCGGTGGTCGGTATGGGTGCAGGCGCTGTGGCAGATGGGTAGGGCAGGGAGAGTGCCTGATCCGTTGGCCACTGAATCGACTGGTCAGCGCCCGCAGTACGCGGTGGCGTACATAACACCACTGATAGCCGTGGTCGATCAGGGTTTTCCCTTCTTCATCGGCACGCCCTTGACGGGTGACATAGAGATCCGAGTCAGTGAGTTTGCACCCCTCCTGGCCCCTGGGGGCCTGTTGCAAAAATACCTGCCAGCTGTGTTGCAAGTGTGGCCGACATTCCGAACAGCCTTCTCAAGGACTTTGCTCGTCGACCTACCGTTGTATCTATATTCGGGCTCGAAGCTGCAGGGTCGCTCTAAGTCGGGGCCCAGTGCTAGTGCAAGGAGCAATGCGAATCGTACACGTCAAACCCGCGGGAGACGTTTTCTCACATATGTATCCGGAAGACAAATTCGTCGACGGAGGAGAAGACCAAGGCCGAAAGCGCTCCGGAGGATCCCGAGCCTGGGTAGCGGCTACTAGTGCTACCAGGACTGCACTGGACCAAGTCGAGCACGCAAACGCGGCAAAGTACGTGAGAACCGGAAGGATACCCGAAACAAAGAGGCTAGCGCTGCTATTGACCTTACCACAGTATCGCGGGAACTGGCGTGATGAAAATGTGGAAACAGGTTCAGACGCTCTGGTGATTCCCATCAACGACCTTAAAACGAGATCTCCAATACACCATATTTATCGTCGATCTGGCACGCATAGGATGATATTGCTATTTTTGGGTCGAATAAAGTATGTAGATGCTGTGGTTTGGTTGAAGAATGTCGTTTGCATAGGAAGTTCCTCCATAATTTTCCTGTGCCAGACAGCATGTGTGGAAGAACACAGCTAACATACATATCGCTCCAATAAGCCATGGTATATGTTTGACTATCTCATGTCTCTCATGCAGCCGAGAATTCCAGGACGCACGACCCTACGAGGTCCCAGACCTTCTCGAGCTTCAGACCAACTGCCGTCCTGTGGAGGGTCGGTGTAAGAGAATTGCAACGCTAGTCGTTCAACCATTCGACTTACGAAAGTTCCAAGGAATTCTGCAGCGTACGTTCCTTGCCGTTGAGCGAGATCAACATCGTTAGATCCCGTTGGTACATACGAATGTTGCCAACACCAAAGTTGGGAAGCAAGGGTTCAGGGGCCTGTAAATATGGAGAGGGAGCGCTCAGAAACTCGGTCTTGTCGAACCGAACTGGGAAATACCGACCACGACAGCACCTAGAGACGCAGCCTCGGCCTCGGCTTGTGTACGACTGAGTCCGCGAAGAACCACGTCATCTGTGTTGGGGCATGAGCTCGACGGTGTGACGCCGAATAGTTTCAACTCACGGATGAGGACGCGGCTGTGGGGTCCTAACGCTTGACGGAGGTTACGCAGGATGAGTGCCGCGTCGTGATCGGGCCAGTCGTGAATGATATTGCGTAGCTACCCAAGGGCCATTCCCGTCAGCCATCACGGGAGGCCGCAGTTGGCCAGATAAATTTAGACCCACGTAATAGATATCTTTGTCCTTGGCGGGAACCTGGGTGAAGAAGTTAAGCTCCGCGAACTCGATCCGGTTCTCCCGGACTGCCTCCGGGAAATCTTCTTCCCAAACCTAGCAGGAGATCAGAGCATTGCGCTGGATGATCGAGAAGCAGAGTGCTCACGTCTCGGGCCTGGACGAGGACTTCTGGCAAATCCTGGATGGTGATCTCGATATGTTTGTGTGTTTTCGCGAGAGCGAGGGAGAAAGCACCGACACCTCCACCGACGTCGACGACAGTGGAATATTTCTCGAACGGAAACTCTGAGTGAGAGATTAAGTGAGCACTGCAACTCACACCGATGGTACGCACTGGCCAGCAATGTGGGAGTGCCCATGACACCGTTGAGTCCTCTCATAGCGTGGTGGAAACTCTATATACATTATTGAATCCTGGGCGCATCAAAGTACCACGCAGCGCACCTCTCTCCGAGCGTCCTGGAACACGATATGAGATGAATTCATCGCACGTAAATTAAACACTTCCTTACATCTTGTCTCATCCAGTCGAACAACGTGCCAGTGAAACCCTCCTTATCGTTGGCATACATGACAGGGGCATGGTCAGGGTCGTTAGAATACGCAGTCTTTGAGTCTTTCAAGGTTTCATATAACACAGCGGAACCCTTTGCGGTGAATTCAACATGAAGGCTGACCATGTGACGGACTGGGTTCCCATTGTGGAGAATCAGAGAGAGGCGGTTGTTTGCAAAGGTGTCGGTCTCCACTAAAACGCCGCATGAGCGTGAGATCCTTACCAACATCCGAAACGACCGACCTTCGGTGTAGCAACCTCTGGTGGCCAGAAGACGTATCAAACGCGCAAGCTTCTTTGCATCGATTTTCACAATCTTGGCGAGCTCGTTGACATGGATGCCTTTGGGATAATCCATGAGGATATCGGTGATGTTCTCTCGGAGAGCAACACGGATACAAGCGTAGTCGTATACACTCGCGAGCTATAAGTGATAGATCTTAACATTGGTAGAATAAGAAAGGGGAAGCCATGGCTCACGTTGATAGCAGTGTGTGAGGGCGGTGCAAGGGTAGCGCAAAGCTGAGCACATGCACCTTCGAGAGTACGAATGGCGCTCTTTAGCACGATATTGTCGATAGCATCATCATTATCCAATGGGTGAGGCTCGGTGGAGTCAATGGAGGGCACGTCGCCCCCGGCTTTCTCATACTCTGCAATAGCTTCCTGAGCGGCCGAGTTGATCAACTTCAAGAGGGTCTCCAGCTTAGCTTTGTTGGTCGACATCGTGGTGGAGTGGGTATGCGGGGTAGTGGGATTTGGACTCCATGAGCGCGTCAGAACGATTTATAGGTTCGGCGATGTGGAAGTACACCCGATGAGTTACGAGTCCTTTCGGAGAAAGTTGGGAGAGAGGCGAGTTGTTACGCGCACAACTTGAATGACCTTGCGTGCCTGAATTCTAAGGTAACGTACAAATAAGTTCTCAGCGATCAACGACCGCTCGAGTGTTCGGCGGGCGAATTGGTGCACGACGGCAAGACCCTCGCCATTAGATTAGTAGACTAAAGTTGTACGCACTTGAAATTTTCTTGTTTCCGAGACAACCTTGACAGGTTTTTCGATGCGAGGTGAATGATATGAACCACGCCGGCGGTTTCCTGACCCTGTGGGTGAATATCACAGTAGAGCACAACAGATATCAATTCTAGACATAACACTCGATACGAGTTTTAAAGCTTATTGCATTCATAAACTTACTTGTATAGTCTTACAAGAAAAAGGAACAGCATGCGCAATGTTCACTAAGCTCACCACGTATGTAGCATATCAAAAGAAAAGCAAAAGCGGTGATAGAAAACAAAATAAAAGTTCGAGGATAAAAAAGTCGGCACACTGAAGTGAAAACGAAACGCCAGACGAGGGACAACAAGAAAACCAACGAAAAGAAAGAGACGCACTCGGGAACAGCACCGTCAATGCCTGCAAGTTATGACGCTGAACTACTCGGTTGAGATTGCGCGGCGATCTCTTGTTGACGCTGCCAAATGAGCTCTGCCCAGAGCGGATTTGGTGGTATGTGACCAACCAGGGCACGGAGAACCTCCAGCCTGGACGACACACGTCAGTGAGGGTGCTGGAACCACAACGCACAACATACCATTTCGCCTTCTCCTCGTCCGAATCAGCAAAGAATAGAATCTCTTGTTCGGAAGGGAAAACGAGTCGGAAAGAACGTTCCACCGCGATCAGCGAATCGAAATCGTTCCTATGCCGACCATCGGGACTAAGCGCGGCCGATCGCGCATCTTGAGTGTCCTCTACTGCAATGGCTTTTTTCAGGTTGATTGTAGCCATGGGTTTCTTCGTCACGTCGTTGAACGCAATGAGATTGGCGCCAATTATTCTAAACATTCGTCGTCGCCAAGTCTGGAAGAGCGAGCGGCTGAGATCCAACCCAAACACCGGGGCGTGGTAATACTCACTGTACAATCACCGCCGTTCTGCGTCAGCGTACCCTCAAAGTACGTGACTTTATGCCACGCGACATGTCTGAGGCCACGAAGACATTCGTCCAAGCTCAAGGGTAGTTGATTGGACATAACACCAGGAAGGGACGGTAGCCTGAACATCTGAAGAACAATCTCGCCAAGTTCCATCGTCGTGGCGCCTCCCGAAGCCTCGGAACGTTGACCGATCAACGGGTATTTAATCTCTAGTAGACGGACGTCACATCGCGCTGCGATGTCTTTAAAAGTGATAAAAGCTCTTGCAAGCGTACCGTCTTGCTTCAGATAACGAGCGAGATTATTTGGGAGTTTGTGCGGGGGTGCAGGTGGTGGCGGTGGCGTGGCTCGTGCGGCAGGTTTTTTCGGGGATGATGAAAGGAAACTGAACATGCCGCCTTTGGGTTTTGGCGGTGGAGGCATCGGTTGAGGAGCCGGGGCAGGAGGTGGTGCAAGAGATTTGAACTGTGCGACAATGTGAGGATCGCGTCGAATCTTCAACATGAGCGTAAACTCCAGCTTATTGTGCTCAATCCTGGATGAGAGAAACTTAGCTTGGTATGGAAGGAATGCAAGGGTTGACGTACAACTCAAACTCTTGGTCAATGCGCGCGTCCGAAGATAACCGTGTTACCGGTGTCGTGACAAAGTGGATACCATTGTTCAACGTGCACGTCAGTGCTGTAGCTTGCTGCGGTATGGGAACCTTGAGACCCTTCACGCCAAGTACTGGGATGAATCGAATTAGGGAGCGCGGATGCAAAGAAGAACAGATATGTACTTGCCTCTAACAAAGACTTTACCGTGCGCCTTTCCTGGTTTTTCTTGAGACCGGTACTCCTTAATCTGCTTAGCATACTCGTTCTGCTTCCGTTAGTGTATTCGGTAGATAATACGAACATCAGACGCACCATGTCAGAAGGACGCCTGACGGCCTTCCAAGCCTTACCACTGTTTACATCCCCAGCGAACGACGTGTGTGAGACCTGCTCAGCGTCTGCCGAGGCAAAAATAGCCTCATGTTCGCGGACCCGGTATTTCTGTCATCCAAGACACATTCAGCGGGGTCACCTTCTGCATCCGTCGAAAATAACTTACACCCTGACGATGCTCAGGATCGAGTCTGCGCAATTCCTTCGATATGCTATCAGCCAAAAGTTCCTCTTCCGTGTCAGAAATCCCAATATCAAGAAGTAAATCGTTCTTCATCAGCGCACTGGCATCGCCAGTACTGCGACTACGCCTTCGTCTCGGGCGACCAGTGCTCGGTGGCATTGACATCGGGCGCGGAGGTGTATAGTAGTCCACCGACTCCTCCTGATCCCTCCTCCGTGCTTGCCTTCGCTTCTCCAAAATCAACTGCTCCCTTGCCTTAATGGCATCCTTGGTCGGCGAAGCAGGCGCAGGCTCTTCGTCCACCGGGCTCCTGAACGAAGGTCCCGTATAGACAACCGAATCCGTCGCTGCGCGCTGTATCGGTAACGGCGCGATTCTAGTGGGTTGTACGATAGGTGCACTGCGAAAATCATCCATGGAGAGATCCATGTCGGTCTCCGTCTGCATGCTGTCGTCCCCAATGTTACTGCTCGTATTGGCACTGAATTGGCCGGCTTTGATACCCTCGGTCACCAATTCAACCCGAACTTGGGAACGTGCATTTGGCTTCTTGGTGCTCGAGCCAGAACTACCTTTGACATCGTCCACGAGTCGGTCAAGGGCAGACCGCATTTCCCCGAGTTGGATGGACCCCATTGAATCTCGCAATCCCATCCCTAGACCTCCACCGAGATCAAAGCTTGACTGCGGGCATGCAGGTGTAGGTCGCGGTTGAAGCGGCTCCACTATTGACGGTTGGGGGGGTAGCGAATTGTCATCCGTGGCAGCGGGTAATACATCACCATGCATGGTATCCTCTTCACCATGCTCGACAACATCTTCTTGTCCATTGGCATTGACGGTAGAAGAGTTCATCGTGCGCTTCTCAGCGGTCTGGATAGTCGCTAGCTCGGCACTGATATCAATAGTGCCAGACATCATGTCCAGACGCCGCTCGTCCCCCTTGTCCCATTCTCCGACATCTGGAGCGACATTGTCCTGCACGTAGGTCATCGTTCCATCCACTTTCTCGGCTGCAGGTGGCTCCGAAGGGGGTGCCGGGGAACCAGGGGCAGGTGACCCCAATGGACTTTCCGTGCTCCTTTTCCGCATCAACCTCATCTGAACGTCCTCTCTACTGATTCTAGCCCTTGGCATACGCCCACTTTCCAATTCTTGCGTGCTTGCAATCTCGCGTAGGGGAGACCCTGTCCGCACAGACGGGGATGCGGATCTGAGAGCCGGTGAACCACAGAGTCTAGAGGAGACATTAAGCGGGGAATCTGATCGCCGGCACATGTTCAAGCCCGTGGGCGAACCCGAATTGCGCTGAAGCGTCGATCCTGATGGGGAGGCTGGGCGCGATGTGATGTTGACAGTGAGGGTAGGAACCGGGGACGTGCGTGACTGTGATGGAATATGCGGTGGCGGAGTGCCTTCCCTCTGCACAACCTGCTCGTCGACAGAGACGTTTGATGAACCGGTCGTGGAAAAAGAGAGAGGAGGGGTAAGAGGAGGAGTACTCGTCGAGAACGACGCGTTACGTGGGATGAGGTCGGACAGTCTGGGGACATCGTCCTTGTCAGATTGCGGCGGATTAAGGACCTTTTGGAGCTCTGCTTCCAGGTCCAAGTTGGACAATGACACCTCCGACTGGCCGATAGACAAATTTGCGGGGTCCAAGGGATCGTCGAATGAAGTAAAGGATAGCTCGCCAACGTCCTCTTTCGCAATTGATACGGAGAAAGGGTCGGCAGTGGATAAGGCTACATCGTACATGATCAACGCCAAAACCGGAAGAGGGACGATCTAAACCCACTGCTATGACTATTCTTGGGGGAGCTTTCATTTCTGGGCGGTTGCAATTCAAAGCGCGGAATGAGCGAATCTCGATTGGAGTGCTCGCTCCGCTCAGGTTTCTTTGTTGGACTCGGTGACGGCGGCATCATATTGATGTCTGCCTCGACTTCTTCCACTTGGTGGTCTTGGTGCGCACGCTCGACATGCGTCGACCTCCCGAGTGGAACGTCTGAACCAAAGGAAATATCCATCGAAGACTCTGCTGTTCGAGGAGGAGGTGTGGAAAGGGAGTCCTGCACCGCATGCTCAGAACCGTGGAAGGGGAAGCCTGGGGCAGACATAGCGGGAGAGGATACACTGGCTCGGCGCCGTGCACGCTCTGCATGATGACTGCGTCCGTACGGAACTCCGTCTTCTGTTTCCATGTCCGCAGGCAGAGAAGGGTGGCGACTAGGAGTCGAGGGCAAGCCTAGTCCTGGCAGGGAGGTGGATTGCATCATACTATCGACAATGCCGGTGATGCTTTGGTCGGCATCAACAAGTTGAACGCTCTCAAAGCTGCGCTGTTCTGTACCATCGCCATCCAGGGTGTTGTCGCGACCTTGTGAGTGGTGAGTCTCTAATTCGTCGTGATGTTCAGGTTCACCGTAATCATCCTCGTCGGACGAGAAGAAAGGGTGCTCTTCTTCCTCTTCGTCTCGATCAAACTCCAAGACATCGCAACGTTCATCAAACGTTACTGTTTTCCGTCTCTGTCGTCTGCCATCCAATGAGGGCTGATCCGCGGCTCGGGGCCCGTGGAGTCGTTTTGAAACGAGCGATGAACGAGATGGAGTGATTGGACGGGAAGGGGGAGCCGAAGGGGGAGGTGATGGTGGCGCAGGTGGCGGAGCTGGGGCTGGTGTAAACGCCGCTTTCGGAGGGACGGGTGGTGGCTGCTCTTCTTCGGCACTGACCACCCGTTTGAAGGGGCTCTTCGTGACGGGCTCTTTCTCAACGAGCCCCTGATAAGCTTTGGACTGGCGCCTTTCTCGCTTGAATGCCAAGGGTCTCTCGTTCTCAGCTTGTTCGTGCATAGAATCGGGGCGAGGCCGTTTCTCGCCGCTAACGCGGCGAGTGCCTTGCTGAGCGGATGGTGTATCGTTGGACGTCGAGGTAGAGGGTCTAGAAGGAGTGGAAGTTTGGGACTTGAACGGTGATTTCGACACAAGATTACTGTTTCTGACGTGCTTGTAACTGGATGAAGACCGTCGAGCGACTAGAGGAAAGGGGGGTTTCCCATCTCGTTTTGCAATCCTGAGTGGGGTCGTCCCCGAATTTGAGCTCGGTGACGACGACTTGCCCCATCCTTTGGCTGAATCGCGAAGAATTGATGACTGGACTGGATCGGGAGAGTTTGAAAGCAGCCTATCCCTCGTCGTTGATGATCGCTGCGTGCTCATAACAAGCCTTTCTTAAAAACGCTACTCGATGGTGTCGCTGTCGTCGCTGTCGTGGGTCTCGTCGTCGCCGTCGCGCGCGTTGATCGCGGGCGGTTGCAGTGAGGAAGAAACAACGGAGACCGTGGGAACTCTGCACAACGCGTCCGACCACGTGACCGCGAAAAATCGCCAAACATGAGTAAATACCCGCGCTGATGGTTTGCAAATTGGTCTCCATCAACCGATCAATAGATTCTCTTGCTAACTTAGGAGACCATCGGCTCCTATCTCCGCATGCTGGGAATGCTGAACCACGAAAATTCGTTTCTATCTTGCGGTCGCATTCTAGACGAGAAGTAAGCTGGACATATGAGGTGAAGATCGACTTGTCAGTGTTGATACTGATCGTACCCGATATCCACCGAGCATTAATGGGGTAGTGGTAACCTGGGTCGTTGCCATCGACCCGCCGGGGGTTCGATTCCCCCTTAATGCAGGTATTCTTTTTTTCTGTGCGGCGGACTTACGACGTCTAAGGAGGCGCTGGTCATGTCGTTCGCTGTCGTACTTTGGTCTTGGAACGCGACCTCGTTCGCCATGAGGGCACAGGAAATTTATATACTTAAGGAACAATGAGATGATTCCTACTAGAACAAGTCCAAAATCGAGAGGGTGCGATGTGGAGAACCATCACCGAGTGGTACTGGAAAATCCCTATAGCTGTGACAATAGTACAATACGCGACCATGCAAATCGATATGGGCACTCGACCGTCGATCACACACCTAGTCTCGCCTTCAGATCGCTGATCGTATCAATGATACCAACCCCCGCAGACTTGAGGAGATCCCACTCCTTCCCTTCCGTCGAAACGCTCCGCACCGCTTCCCTCACCACCCACGTTTTCCACGCATCGACCTGGGCCGCATCGATGGCAGATTGCTTGACGCAATAGTCCCCAGCCACGCCGACAATGTAGAGATCCGTCACACCCTTCTCCCGCAGCAACGCCTCGAGGTTGGAGATCAACAACCCCCAGGGATCTTTGAACGCAGAATAAGCTTCCACGCCCGGATCTGTTCCCTTCAATATGATCGCATCGAACTGATCCTCGCGTAGAGGATCGACGAGCTGCTCGCCCGGCGTGCCATGGACACAGTGATCCGGCCACATGACCTGCTCTATACCTCGCTCCGCGATCGAATCTGCGTCTTGGCCTTTGGCTATGACCAGGTGCTTCGGTGGGAAGATGGTCGTTAGTCCAAAAAGGGCCTTTCCCGGATGAGTGGAAGCAAACGAGATGTGACCAGGTGGGTGGCAGTCTTTAGAAGCATATCGGGCATGGAACGGAAGGCTGATGATTTCCTTCACCGGGTCGATAACCGATGGACCATCTGGGACAGCCAGGCTCCCAGTGATGAAATCCACTTGCATGTCTATGACGAGGAGTGCGTTTACTGGATTCTGAATCTCTGCCATGTCTGCCCGAGACGCTGCTTGTGAGATAACGTGCGAGATGTCAGGGTTATGAACATGTCGCACCTGTTCAATAGTTTAAAGCTTGGCAACGCCGAGTAAATAGCTGGTGTCCAGAGAACAGCAGAGATATCGATGGAGATGGCACTGATAAGCCTAAAGCCTACCCTAGACTGCTTTTAACCTTTTGTGATTTATCAAGATTGTCGGGATCGATGCAAAGAAACTCGCGGCGTAACCATCGAATTCGGTGACTGGACTCGGATGAGACAAGATGATGTGAAGATCCCAATTCACGTTCGAAAGAGACGTCCAGGACCCAACAATGTATATACTAGAGTTACCATTGCAACGTGCTTATGAGAGGACTCGCGGCGCGTCATGGAGAGGCTCTCTCATATTACTGACCCGTGCGTACCATCGATGTGCTCATCTAACTTCTCACTCAGAGTTCCCCTTCGACTGTCGTCGACATTGGTGGAGGTATCGGTGCTTTCTCTCTTCATCTCGGGAAAACACACAAACACGTCAAGATCGCCATCTATAGATAATATGATCTGCCAGAGGCACCCGACCATGCCCGAGGCGGGAGCACTCTACTCCACAGTCATCCAGGGAAATAGCCTGATCTTTGGTAAAGAGATTGTCCCGAAGCAGTCCAGGAGAACCGGATCGAGTTCGCCGAGCTTAACTTCTTCACCCAGGCTCCCGTCAAGGGCAAAGAGCATCTACAACCTGGGTCTAACTCCATCTTGCCAACTGCCTCTCGTGATGACCGACGGGAATGGCCCTCGGGTAGCTATGCAACATCATCCACGACTGGCCCGACTGGCCGACACTCATCCTGTGTCACCTCCGCCAAGCATTAGGACCCGTCCTCATCCGTGGGTTGAAACTATTCGGCGTCACAACCGTCGAGCTCACGCTCCAACACAGATGACGCCGTTATTCGCGAACTCAGTCGTACACAAGCCAAGGCCGAGGCTGCATCCTTCGGTACATACCGTCGTGGTCCGTGTTTCCTAGTTCGGTCCGACTTGACCGAGCTTCTGAGCTCCCTCTCCTTAAGGCTGATTCACAGGCCCTTCCCAACTTCCATGACGCCAAGGAGCGCACGTCGCAGAATTCCTTGGAGTTTTCGTAAGCCTTATAAGGTCTAGACCTCGTAGAAACATGCGTCCACGACTTCTAGGTTGCGTGAGAGACAAGAGGTAGCCAAAAATACGTTACAGTCCATTGGATTGGCATGTATGTTAGCTGTGCGGTACCAAAAATTTGCGATGACCAACATAACAAATCCCCCCCCCCCCCCAAAAAAAAAAGAACGCTGTGCGTTTAGTACCCACCCATACAATAGGCTCCCGACGCTCAACGACCGTGGTAATGCGCCACCGATGCCAATTCATCGACAGGTTCACAAACATGCTACACATGTATGTGTTGCTTCAGAAAAGGAGTGCGAAAATGGGATAGTACTCACATTGAAACGTTTCGCATGGTCGAGCCCTGCGTCGAAGCATTGGTCTTTACAGTAGTAACCGTGTCTAGGAGCCACTCGTCAGTACGGTCTGTATCGACAGGTGGGAATAATGAACATACCTGCAGTCTTTCGGGACCGACTCGCCCGCTGGTGGAGCAACGTCAATCCACGTCATCATGATGAGACCAAGAGAAGAATGTTACCTCGAACTTTCCGCTGACGCCACCACCGAAAAACTGACGTTCTGAAAAAATCTCGCATGCAATCCAGGCAGATCCAATCTTGTTTCGTCCAGTCTTTGGAGGGGTCACCCCTGTGCACGAACAGTTCATGGAACAATATATCATAGTTGGCTTCCTGGAGCGTCTTGAAGAGTGGTCTCTCAACCACATTGCATGGTAGCTTCACAAAGACCTCGGAGGGAAGCCCAATGTACCCTTTCAGGCGTGCCCAGTCTAAGCGCTGTATGAGCCAACTACGAGATGAAGAACGAAACAATCGCACTCTTCTCGTTGTACAAGTCCGGAGTGCACTGTGTGTCAGCGGAGACATACATCCGACCATCCCTGCCACACGCACGACCTGTAAATAGTAACTAAGTAGGCGCACACGACAGTAACGCTTGTCAGACTAACAAATATCGCCCGCCCCACACACATCATCCAGAATCGACCCTACGAATGCGAGTGGTATGGTGACATTGCGCTGTGAAAGGATACCCTCGACAGAGGGAAGAAGGAATTTTTCGTAGACCTCGTCGTCGAAGATGTAACCAAATGGCAACGGGTCGGAACTCTGCTCCTCGTAGCAGCGCAAAATGATGCGAGGCCCAGCGAACAGATACAATCCCTTGAAATCGTCTGTTAAGGGATAAGCGATTCAAGTTAGTGCAACAGAAAACTGGGTGCCAGAAATCTTTCCACAGACTGACAGACGTCGAGAGATCCTATTATTTTACACTCAGCAAGGATCACCCAACCAGCAAGGCTTTGCAGGAACCTGGAGACTTTGCTTATTTGAATAAGTTCCTGAGACGTAAATTTTTGAAGGAAAGCCTTCTGAGTTTCGATACTGGTGCCTGTTGCACGCTGTCCGTGGGAAGCACTCCCGTGCCCGTACAGGGTCGACATGATCCAAACCCGGTACATGGCGCGACGAAACCTCCACGATTCGACATACGATAGCTGACTTGTTCTCCAGGTTTTGTCCTTGTGTCTATCTTAAAGTGAATCAAACGCATCAACGAACGAAGAGACATGGACCTTGCTCACATCCAACTGAATAGATCCTCCAACGCAGACACGACAGCGGCGTTCGACACCATTATCCGCTCCTCCTCGGGTGTTGGTTTCTGATTGATCACATCGTTTTCGTCCACCTCCACGACATCCTTGTTAATGCTTCTTAACGCCTGATACCGCGCAAGCTGCAACGCCTGCGGTATTGCAGGGCCGAGGAGTTCATGGAGGGAGGTGCCGTTAGGATGAGCCATACTAGTGACCACCAACGAAATATGTCGCTATTGCTCAAAGTTGTCCATCGCTCAAGGTCCATCGATAAACGCCCATAGTCTCGTGTCCAAGGTACCAGCCATTTTGGGATGGCCCGGAAGTACGGCCCGGAGTATCCAAGGAAAGAACGCTGTCTTATCAGGGGTGGACAAGTGAAACACCCCTAGTCGTAAGTTCGTGATTGCTACGCACTGTAGCCACCATGGCATGATGGCATAATTCCGAATTGACCCGGGACAGGCGTATAATCTATTAGCTTGACGGTCTCAGATGGTTTGCTCCAAACCCTCTGGCGAGGTCTTGCAAGTCATTGGATCAAGCCAATGGACCCTTTGAAGATTGCCGACACTTCCGAGCCCTCAGTGAGCCGATCATGCGTGAATTGTTGTCCAACTCTGATTCTGTTCTAATAGGGTATTGCAGATCATGCATTGTCACAACCTCCCAGCGCGATCGCCACCTTCTCCAACCTCATCTCCCCAGTGATCCCACAACAGATCTCAACGGGACCCAGATCCATGACTACCCTGGCAGTTCGTACCACCTCGAAGCCCAAGCCATCTTCCGCGGGGCCAGGTGCCCTTCCAACGGAAATCCTTATGTCAATTTTCCAGTTCGTATTCGAAACATGCGTCGACTGGCGCAAGACTGGCACCTTTTATCCGAAGCACACGACAATGTGGCTAGAAGACGATCCCTTGTCACCTTCTCTCTTTCCGTATTCGCTCGCCTCTGTGTGTGTCAGATGGTTACACATCTTGAGCAATGTTGCGGTCTACTGGACACGCCAGGTCATCACCGTGGACTCTCACGCGACATCACCGATTGCCATCCAAACTGTGCTACAATGGGCGGGGAAACTTTCCTTGCAACTCATCGTCACCAGGCATCCTGGCATTTCTGGGGAAACCGACAGAGATGAACAGGCACGCGTCCGAGTCATGCTTGACCTCCTCCGACCACACCTCCATCACACCTGGTCTCTCACCTTCAACGTGAGGTATAGTTCCTCGCTACCTGCGCTCTGGAGAGAGCAAGGAGATGCACAATACCTCAGTGTGCTCACATTGATGAGCAGCCGCTCAGACACAGGCAGCATGGCAGGTCTCCCTCGATTTCCCGAGCTACATCCTGCTAGAGACAGCAGTGGGTACAACACATCACTCCAAGCCCGTTTCCTTGGGAAAGTCACGCTTGGCGGGCACCTCTTCCACGATGCGCTGATGTTCGGGGAACAACCCAATCTCTGGTTCTCCAATATCACTTTCCTGACCATCCGAAGTTATACAACCTCCAGTGGAAGTGGAATTCCCCTGTTCAAGTTTATCAACGCGGTTCAAAATTGCGGGTTGTTACAGAGGTTGACAGTCGAGGACATTCCCTTCGTCAACGATGTGCACCCCTCGTACAGATTCCGTCTCGAAGTTCCCACCATCTGCCTGCGCAAGATCACGGATGGAGATGCTTTCGGATGCATTATGTCGCAGACCCTCGGAATCCGCTTGAAGGAAGTCGTCATCGTGTCAAACTGTCCCTTTGACGGCTTCGGGAGGCGTAACTCATTCCGGACAAGAATTTCTTCCACCGATCTCATACTCGAGGGAATTAGCGCAAGCGCCGCTGCGATGCAACAGCTGGTTTGCTTTTGGAACGGGGAAAACCTTTCGCTGATCAACTGTCCTGGGGTGTCTGCCTCGTTCCTGCTAGGCGTCCCCACGGAAGAGACGCCACCTGACCTTCGTCGTCTGCAAATCGTCGACTGCGAGAATGTCAGCGCGGGAGGCTTGATATCCTTGGTGAAATCACGAGAGATCCAATCGGCGATCAACGCGGTCGTCCCCCGTGGTCCGGATGAAGAGTCGTGCACGGCGCTGGTCGAGTTGCATGTTCACGGCAGGGGTCCCCTTATCAGCGCCGAACAGGCAGCGTGGTTGGCGAATCATGTGGAGAGCTTTTCTTGGGATACGATGGCAAGCGATGGAATGCAGTACACTTGGCATGCATCCGCTCACGAATTGATTGTATTACCTACGCACGATTGAAACATGTGTATATGTTGAGATAATGGGTGGCAGCTATATACTAGGCATTACTCTCCCATCCAGGAATGCTCAGGAATGCTCAGGAATGAGCACACTCGAATGTGCTCGAATAACAATAATTACCCAGCGTCATTGTTGGCTAACTTGGGGTATCCATTACAGCTATGTGTCCGTTTGATGTGACACGTCTAGCAGCCTGAGGGGCATGACTATGATGCAACAAGTGAATAACTCACTATGGAGTCTGGTAGAGATGGTGTTCCATCATTATTCCAAGATGTTCCTGAAACTCGGATCTCGTGCCTACAGGCCTACTTACATGACCATGGTATGCCACAGTGGCCACGTGCATGCTTCTTCATGTGAGGGGTGGCACATGAAGAACCATTCACATGCACCACCGGGATGTAGACCGATGGATTGATCTACGGGGTTCTGTGTTAATGGTCCCCAAACCTGAATCACGAAGGGAAGCCAGAAAAATAAGTTGAGCCTGAGGATTTGGTTTCAAACTCCTAAAATTATACAGGTAAAACTCCGCTGTCCTCCCGACTTCAGCCTGCAATCTCTCCATGTGCACCGTGACACTGTCGTGGCAGATGATAAGATGTCTCCGCTTTCGAAATTATTATTGTCTCAAGAGGTAGGCTCTCGCTGCCATATGTACTAGTTGAAGTTGAATCAAGACTGTGTGAATTTGATGGCAAAGAACTAGTCCTCACCTATAGCTTAGGGGGTTTCCCTGTTGTGACTGTTGGCGGGCCAGCGCCACCTTTTACGCGTCCACTCATTTCAGGTTTCTACGTTTCAACTCCAAACCTCGATGCCAGCATTCAACGTTCAACATTGATTAACCAAAGCTCGTGGCCCAATCCAGTAGCATCAGAGAATACGACAAGCCTTCAGTGAGGCGACGTACAGTACTGAATCCAAGATGCCACTCTTCAAACGACCGAAAATGTGGTCAGTCGGTGACGAGTCTGCAGCGTCCTCAGATTACGAACACAGCAACGCCGGCTCGCAGGCAGTGCAAAACCTACGTGATGCACAGGAAGAAGCCGAGCGTCAAGCAATGCTGTATGACGCTCAGGTACATGAATTGCGCAAGGTGCGTTGATCCTATTTCATCATCACAGCGTACTATTCAGTATGACTACCATTTTAGGCGTCGAAACGGCCGTTCTTCTTCAAAGCACGTTTCCTCTTCCCGTTCGGCATTATTCGTACGTCCCGTGTGCTGAGCGTTGTTCGGCGTGCCTCACCACTCCGTAGTTGGTGTTCTCCTGGGGTTCATTCTTATACAGCCCTATGACATCCAGGAGATGCACGCACACCTGCTCCTCTTGATGCAAGAATACGACATATCGCTCAGACTACCTGAAATAGACTTTTCACGCGTCGAAGTAGAGTGGGGACGCCTACGCAGCAATATTCCAGAAGTCTGGAAGTTGAATAATGACGGGCGCGAGTTTCAAGTAGGTGAAGCAATGAAGGAACGGGGTCTCACTGCACAGTACCCTGTCGTGGTGATACCTGGCATCATCTCCACTGTGCGTGATTCAGTTCTGATCGACCCGATAAATCTAGCTTAAATGGATCTGTAGTCTTTGGAGTCGTGGTCAACATCACCTGAATATCGGGCTTTCTTCCGCGAAAAAGTGTGGGGTGGTTTCAATATGCTCTCTCAAGTAGTATTCAGTCGAGAAAGATGGATGGCAGCCATGATGCTCGATCCAGACACCGGTCTCGATACCCCGGGTGCAAAAGTTCGAGCAGCGGAGGGTATCAACGCTGCCAGCAATTTTATGACAGGATACTGGATCTGGTTCGGTTTTGGGTGTCTCGAGTCAGAATTAGATATTCATCTGCCAATCCAACAGGGCCAAGATCATTGAAAATCTCGCAGTCGTGGATTACGACACGAACAACCTTTATCTCGCAGCATACGATTGGCGGTTGTCAATGTGGAATCTCGAAGCGCGAGATGGTTATTTTTCCAAGTTGAAGCTTATGATTGAAGGTCTCAAGTAAGTCCGCATTCAATAGTGAAACGATGTCAGTGTAGCTGTCGTCCCTCAATATAGGAAGCGCCAAGGTAGAAAAGTAGTAATAGCCGCTCACTCTATGGGTGCCACAGTGCGTTAAGCTTTTTTTATCGACTTATTCCAATCATATGGTGACTTGTCTTAGGCAGCACTTGTAAGTACTCTGCTGTACATCTCTTATCAGCAAGAACTTTGACCTTGTTTGCAGTACTTGTTCGTGATCTTTGCCGGTCTGAGAGCTGGGTGACTGAATTTCAATATTGTTAGTTTCAAATGGGTAGAGTCCCCTGCATACGGGGATGGTGGACCTGATTGGGTGGAGGTCAGTCTTGTCACGCACCCTCATTTGAAGGCTTACTCTTCTTTCAGAACCACATTGAAACCTTCCTCACTATTTCCGGAGCATATCTGGTATGTGGTGTTCCGTCGATTACGGTGTTTCATATCTGACCAACGTACAGGGTACAGTGAGTATCTGTCAAGACCTTTATCTGAAGCCATAGTAACTAAAGTATCGACCGTGCACTTAGGCAAAGGCAATGACCGCTTTCCTTTCAGGAGAGATGAGAGATACTGTGGAAATGAATCCTGCCGGAGCCTACGGTCAGTGCCAAGAGTATTCACTTTTGACGCGATAACCTCATGTCCGATCTAGTGCTTGAACGCTTCTTCTCCAGGAGCGAACGCCAACAACTGTTCCGTAGCTGGGCTGGAAGTGCGAGCCTGTGGCTCAAGGTACAACTCTCGTAGAGCGAATCCATCACAGATCTCACTGTCATTATTCCAAGGGAGGAGAAACAATATGGGGCAACGAGACATGGGCACCGGATGACGAACCTGAAGCGTCCCATTCGCATGGTGCACTCATCTCTTTCCGCCGAGAGATGGTTGTTGCAAACGGCGCGGGTGTTGCGGAGCAAACAAAGAACATGACAGCAGAAATGGTGGGGGACTGGATTCTTGAACGTACGCCAAGCAGTTTCCAGGTCATTGCTTCATTTGGCATTGCATTTTGATCCATAAACTAAATTCCTTGTGATGCGACAGAAAATGCTATCAACGAATTACTCTTTTGGGATCGAATATGACGAGGAAGTACTGGCGAGAAATGACTTTGACCATAGGAAATGGACCAACCCTCTTGAGATAAGGTATTTTGGGAACTGTTCTACGAACTGCTTCACTTACCAGTGCTGAAAAGACTTCCTAACGCCCCATCGATGAAATTCATTTGCGTTTATGGGCACGGAAAGGAAACAGAGGTGTGTAGTGTCGTGTGGACCTTCTCCGCGATGAGCTTAATTCCAGTTGTCCTAGCGATCTTACTGGTAGGTTACGTCGACGCAATGACCATGCACAATCTTAGTTGATTGTTCTCGACTGCCAGGTATGCTCACGCCCAACAAGTGCCGAACGAGTCACTGGTGGATACAGAATTGTCCAAGGAACTAGAAGCGGATCCCGGCAATTCTGCTCGTCCCGCGTCGGATTATACCTCTCGACTCCGCTCAAGTTGGATCGATGCAGAGTACACGAACGAGAACCTGACTCCCAAGGCATGAGAGTTCAAGAGTGTTTCGAGAGTATTCTTACAACAGCCATGCAGGTCCGCAACGGCGTGAAAATGGGAGAAGGTGATGGGACGGTTGGTCTTTTAAGCATGGGTGCAATGTGTGTCGAGGGGTGGAAGCGTCCTCGGTGGAATCCTGCAAGAATCAACATTACGACCGTGGAGGTGCGGTGATTGATTCATATAGACGTGGAATGAACTAAAATGGATGTTGCCTGCTTCACAGCTTCCTCACCGCCCTGTGCCGAACATGCCTCGCGGTGGTGCCAATACAAGTGACCATATCGACATTCTTGGATCCACAGCCCTGAACGAGATCATTCTCAAAGTTGCAACTGGCGTCGGCCACGAAATTGAAGAGAGCATCGTCTCTCGTATACGAGAGTACGCTCAGCACATAAATTGGGATTGACGTTATATTATGATTATTATTGCATACGATTCACGACGGCATACTCGAGTTTATGGGTTCACAGTTCTTTCTTCCGCCACACATGGCACATGTGTAACAAGTTCCTAGTCACACCGAATCGGTAACTTCAGCTTTCAGCTTGGCTTCGATATTCCCTCAATGATACGCAACCTTTATGGCAATCCGTTCATCTTTGTGACGTGAGTTTTAGGCCCAAGGATTCTGTCGGATGGATGGCCGTGGACCACCGACGGGGATTGTATATAAAGCAACGATGTAAATCACCTGAGGTGATCATCGAGTGGGAGCATGGCGTCCACAATCCCAACTGTAAGAAGTCACTCATCGTTAGCTCTTGCGTCTTTACCCAGTTGTCTCAAAGCATGCACAAGTCCTCGTTATCGGTGGTGGCCCGGCAGGAAGCTACGCCGCGTCTGCGCTGGCAAGGGAAGGACTGCAAGTCGTATTGCTCGAAGCAGCGCAGTTCCCAAGGTCAGCTTCATGTGCTGTCTCGACCCTACTCTTCGCGTATTCTTACACGGTACAGATATCACATAGGCGAGAGCCTGATCCCGTCTGTTCGCCACTATCTCCGGTTTATCGGTGCGGAGCAGAAGCTGGTCGAATATGGTTTCAAGCACAAGGTATGGCGGTCTGTTGTTAGAGCATCCGTAGAGTCCATCTTTCTGGCGCCCCCACAGCCAGGTGCAGCTATCAAGTTCAGTCAGTTCAAGCGGGAGGGATGTACGTGACCCACGCTCGAATTTTAGTTCACGCTTTCAGATAGATCTACCGTTGTCACGTCAGACACAGACTTTATTGCGCTAGGACACAGCAATAGCTCTTGGAACGTGGTCAGTTCTCTGGTTGATTACCCCTTTTCGATGCTCTAATCACACTCATTGACGACGCATCAGACGCGTTCGGATTTCGACGATATGCTTCTGGATCACGCGAGAGAGTCTGGGGCTTGTGTGTACGAAAGGACGAGGGTGACGTCGCTTCGCTTCTCGGAGCAATCACGGCCTGTGTCCGCTGAGTGGAGACGGTCTTGCCCAACTGATCATTCAGGAGAAATTTCCTTCGACTTCCTGGTCGATGCAACAGGACGGGCCGGCTTGATGTCCGATCGATACATGAAAAATCGTCATTATAATGAATCACTGAGAAACATCGCTCTCTGGGGATACTGGACAGGGGTTGGGACGTATGGTCTAGGCACAGAGCGCGAAGGCGCCCCGTGGTTCGAAGCGTTGACAGGCGAGTGTTGGAGGTAAACTGTACCCGAGGACCTATGGGTTGACTGTGCCATAGACGACTCGGGTTGGGCCTGGTATATCCCACTTCATGATGGTACAACATCCATCGGTGTGGTTGTGAACCAAAAACTGTACCAGGAAAGGTGGAAAGTACCCCCAGCATCTTCAACCCTCGCACGATATCAGGCTCTGTTGTCGCTTGCCCCAAACTTGATCCCCCTGATTGGTTGTGGGACTTTGGTCTCAAAGCCATCGTCCGACGGCTCTCGGAGCTCTGCGGACACGTTGGTACGATCTGCGACGGATTTCAGTTACTCGGCACCGCAGTACGCAGGGGATTCATTTCGTATCGTCGGTGATGCGGGAGGTACGTGGAATGTCCGCAATCTCTGTGGCCACAAGTTCCTTACCATAACCATAGCGTTCATTGACCCGCTATTCTCATCTGGGGTCCACCTTGCGATGACGTCTGCCCTGTCGGCTGCAGCTTCTATCTGTGCATCCATTCGTGGAGACTGCTCGGAAACTGCTGCTGCTGCGTGGCACACAAGAAGATTCACCTTGAGTTACACGAGGTAGGACAGAATTCACTAGGACTATGCGATACGCTTCAGAGACTGAGAAGCGGAAATATACTAGATTCCAGATGGTCGTATTGAGCGCCTATGAGCAGATTCAGGCAACACGATTTGACGTCCTCAACGATGTCGATGAAGATGGCTACGAGCGAGCGTTCGCGTCCATCCGCCCAGGTACGAGCGACGTACTCATGAAGGTTTGTGGCCATTGATTGGGTTCTTTACAGTCATTCAGGGGGCGTCCGACATGGGCACGCGGTTATCGGAACGGGAACTCCAAAACGCCCTAGACTTTTGCAGAAACTTCTTTCACCCAACATCCCCAGAACAACTTGCGCATGCCTTGCGATGCGGGCTGCCGGAAAACCTTTTCGACGTTTCTGTGGAACCAGTGGACCCTAAGGAAATAGACGTCACTTTGGGTAGCGCAGGCACGAGCCTGGGCTCGTTCGACGGCCAGTCAACAGAGGCCCACACCGTGAGAATGGTGACGGGACAGGTCAATGCTCGTCGAGTGGTGCATCGAGAATATCTTGTGAATAATCTAGAGGCGGAGGAGATCGACGGCTACGGTGTGAGGCTGCAAAGAGGATCGTTGGGTCTATCGAAAATGGGATAAACATCCTGAATAGCGGTATTGTTGCGTGAATTTAGCTCGTAGCATCCATCAGCGGTATATAGACTGGGGCTCTTCTTTCAGTGGATAACTATCCCAGTCCACCTGAGAGTCGGATCATTACAGAGTAATTAAATTGGGATACTCAGTTTCAGTCGGAGAAGGTCGGAGACGCATATTCAAAGTCCACGTGTAGGATTTGGACCACTTCAAGTATGATACAACGTTCTGAAATGGACTGTCAGCCGCCAAGGTTGGCAGAACCTGTCATCGAACTTCGATTCGCTTGTGAGTTGTAAAAATTGGCCGGTCTTGCCAATGGTCGAGCCGATGTCCCACGGTGCGAAAAATTATGTTCGAGTCAATCTTCGCTCGTACGCTTTCCCTAATCCTGTCCATCTTGCTGCACACTTTCTTTGAGACGCACTTGATGGAGTATGGTTCCCATCCAAGCAAGATGAGACGAGGTGCCCCGAGAATCGTTGGAGATGTTGCCGAGGAGCTGGCGACACTTCCCATATTCATATATCTTACCCCGATTTACAACCGATGTAGGGCAAAATCTTGCTGTGGGGATGGGTCGAAGACTATGAATCTAATGCACCTCTGTCCTTGCCCGATTACTTTTAGATTCTGTGGTAACAATCACATAGATGATAAATGTCCGAAACGAAACAAATCGGACCCTCTACGATAAAGAGATCTAGTTACTTTCGGAGAAGGTGTATTCGGTAAGGGCCAAGCCGACCCTTTGATTGGTAGTGTCGTACACGCTGTAGAAGCGCTCGCTGTAAAATAGCACAAGTGTAAGCACCACCGATGGGTGATCTATGGATATCAGAGAAAAAGGGATGTAGACGTACAGGAAGGTGTACCCATTCATAAAGTCGAGGCCAGACCCAGAATTGGTTCCGATATCGCTGACGATGAGGTAGATCCCATCAGAGCTGCCACCGATAACACTGTTGAGGGAACGAGGCCAGATCTGCGCGTTACGCGTCAGCTCATACGTCGTCTTCCCGATCTTGAACCAGAGCGAGGACAAATTGTCATATTGAGCGGAGGTGATACTGAGGAGACCAGTAGTAGTGTCCGGGGTGCCGCCGGTTAAGTCCTGGTATGTCTGGAACGCATCTGCAAGCCCCGACACAAGACGTCAGCGCTCAATGTCAACCATTCAGTCTCAACACATTACTCACCAGTGGCGATGAGGATGAGGGTGGTGCCGGTGTCAACGATACCAGCGGTCGACGACAGAATGGTGGTGTCACCATAAGAGATCGACTGGTCGATACCCCAGAAGGTCGACGCAGGCGAGGTCGACGTCAGCGGAAAGTAGGTCACAGGCCCAACTATGACCGATTCATCATAGCCGCCAAACGTGAGCTTTCCGTTCCCGTTCTCGCTCGTTTCGGCAGCCGGGATGAAGTAGACCCCAAGGACCTCCTCCGAAATCGTTCCTTGAGAGAGCAGATTGTCCGACACCGTAGGGACTGTGCCCATGTTGCTCACGGTACCCTCCGTCAAGTCGGTAGGACCAACGCCGAGAAGACCATCAATGCCAGGATTAAAACCAGCGGCCGAGCTAGCCACACCGATGGATTGTTGGCTGATTACCAGGTCAGAGGAGAGCGTGACAGTATCGATCCATTCTTCTCCAGAGAAGTTTCCAGAGCCATAAGACACCGACTATGATCAGCGTTAAGTCGGACGCAAGTTTCGGAAATTTAAAAAATAAGAGACATACGACAGTATTCCCAGTGTCTTGACTGGTACTGGTCTGGACATATGACTTATTAGCACCCACCCAGATGTTGGAGCTACCAGTATCAATAAGGAGCGTGTCTGTGATCGTTCAATGCTCAACTCGCACGTCCACATCTACAATGACGATTGATCCACATACAATCGGTTGGAGGGTTGCCAATGCCGACGTCGGCGGTGTAGCTGACCCCGGTGTTTGTGACGCTGACAGACGACCCGCTACGTTTTCCGAGCTGACCAGCCTGCTTCATGGTCTGTGCACGAGCGCGGTCCTTCTCAACGATGTTGAGGGTTCCACGCGCATTGATCTTCGTCGCAAAGCTAAGAGCAGCCTTGCCGGTACGACGACTGACAGGATTTGCGTCCACGGCAGTCAAGGTGATGAGGACCAGAGACAAAAGAGCGTTAGAGAGGACCATGGTACTTCCGTCGATGCCATCTGAAGAATTGGAGTTCAATTTAAAGCTTTCGTGATCGACTTTTCACAAGCCGCGAAATGGAGATTTATTCGCATGGATTCATCTTTGTGCCAAGAAGCGAGCGATGTGAGACCAGAGATTTCGGCATGCCTGATCGATAAGCAGGCTTCGTTGGTGCGGCGGACTAGCGTAAACGAAATGATATCGTAATGTCAACCGCACTAATCTGCAAAGAGTTGGAGTAACTTATCGCTTGACGACTCTCTGATCGGCGGCGGCCAATTTGATAATTTTGAAGCCCTCTCATTGGCTGTGAGCACCTAAGCGACCCAAAAAAAGTGCATTTAGGTCATGCCAGACGCGTACCTTTCACAAAATGTGCGTTTTGGTGGCGTTCCGAGTTGCAGATTAGTACTATGTATGTAATCTGCGAAGCTGACGAATAACATGACGACTCTTGTCCCGCAGAAGGGAGAGGAGTCTGATTGGCTGCGTCTTTCCAAAACGGGAAAAACCCTGAACTAAGTGAGCTTTTGGCTCGGCTATGTGGCATTTTGGCTCCACTACAGCGTGTAGATTAGTACTATTCAAGTTCGCGACCCAATCGGAAACACATTGAACCGGGCACTGGCAGGCGTGGGTGCAGTTGACATGACTCCATACTACATAAACTGACCTTCTGATGGTGATCGCCGGAATTCCAGTGTTAGGTAAGTACATGACAACAACCTGTTCAGAATTGTCAGTAAATATGGGTGTCAAAATGCACAAGTATTCCGCACGTAAATGTGGTGCTCGCAGCAATTTGGTGGCCGAGGGCGACGAGAAGTCAGAGCGCGCAGAGTTCCTCATTAACGTGCAAGAGTCACGACTCGGAGACCAGCGCAAATTATACTTATAATGACGCTCCGCGGTTATTCTCTAGTTTCCCGTACTGTTTCCTCGTGTCCTCAATGCCGACACGTGTTCGAGCTTGGCGTGGGTAGCGCATGGGGGTACCGTCGGAGGGAAGAAAAGTGCACGTCGAAAGTAGAAAGGGTCGGTCGAGCGAACTGGATCGAGGGAACTAAATATGGAGTGGGTGTAACGAGCAACAAGCATTGTCAGCGACAGCGGGCAGTGATCTATAAGGGATGGTGGGGAGCGCAGAGGGAGGTCCGGGGAGAGCGAGGGGGTGTGGCAGTGGTCTCGTTAGATACTTATGTATGACGTTACGCATCGTCCACAGTCCAAGACATCGCAGTTCTGACTCGCCTTACCAGGTATTTTCTTCCTCATAACCCCCCCGGAGCTGGCTGCGCTACCCGTCCCTGGCCCGAGCATTCCTTTTCACACCCCGATCGTCTGCTCTCCGGCGCTCTCTATTATCCGGCACTCTCTATTAGATTTTTTTGACTCGATCAATCCAGCGAGTTGACACTCGCTACGTAAAACCAGGCACGCCTGCGGAGCATTAGCGGTTACAGTGACAGAGCGGTGGTCCAGGATGCCGTACTCTCGGATGATCTGATAGATGCATTCAGACAATAAGTACTTTCATGGGGGAAAGTGCACCGCCGCGATCCTGGCCTCCACAAAACATAAAGGGTTAAAAACGGTATGTGGCTTTTGTTCTGATTCCTTATATGTACTATTTGGTCCATCGTATTGAATTAAACGTTTCCTGGAGATGGGCTGCCACAAAACTTCAAATAACTTACGATGTGGTGGTTTGTCTACCAGTGTTTCCCGTCGGATCCTTCAGGACTGCGACGACTCGGATGTTCCTCGAAGTCCTTTGTCCATTCTTGCTGTTGGACTTTGGTACTGTACATGCGAGTTCTGTGAGCCGTGATACCGGCAAGGCAACTCTCAAAATTTCCACGAAAATCAATACCGCTGGCTTTAGCAACCTTGTTGAGAAGGACCGAGCGCGCGCACGAGCCTTGAAACAGCTCCCCCACCTCAGAGAACGCACTGCCAGCAGTAGGTCGTTCAGTGCCACGAATGCCGCGGTGTTCTACACGGCCGAGGTTGGTGTTGGCACCCCTCCGACAAACCGTATGTTTGTCATCTATCCTTTCCTCCAAGGCTGAAGGACTCGGATTATAGACACCCTTCTGATCGATACCGGAAGTTCTAACACCTGGGTCGGAGCAAGCAACCAATACGTTCCCACCAACTCCAGCGTAGACACTGGGGGTATTGTCGTATGTGGTTGTCTTGGTTATTCCGGATCTCATCCTCACGATGGTGTAGTCTGTAGTTTATGGTTCTGGGGCGTTCTCTGGAAAGGAGTGGCTCGATACCGTCACACTGACCCCCGACTTAGTGATTCACCAACAATCCATCGGTGTTGCTGATTGGACCGCCGGCATCGATGGCATCGATGGTATTCTCGGTCTTGGTCCTGTTGACTTAACGATCGGTACCGTTAGCAATGCGTTTGAAGTTCCAACTGTCATGGACAATTTGTACACTCAAAGAACGATATCGCAGGAGGTACTAGGCGTCTTCTTTACCCCAGCTTCCGAGTCGAAGGAGAATGGGGAACTCATGTTCGGCGGCTATGACAGCTCGGTGACAACAAGCTCGGTTAACTACGTTCCACTCACGACGACATATCCTGCGTCGGAATTTTGGGGTATCGACCAGTCGATCTCTTATGGTGGCGCCACCATTCTTTCGTCGACTGCCGGTATTGTCGACACCGGCACCACCCTCATTCTCATCGCCACGGGTGAGTAATGGGTTGGACACTTGCAAACGCTGACAGTTCACTCCCCTCGAAACCCTGCAGACGCGTTCCGACAATATCAATCCCTGACGGGTGCAACCCTGGACTCCACTACCGGCCTCCTTACCATTTCCTCCTCTCAGTATGCCAACCTACAGACGTTGTCGTTCGACATTGGAGGTACCTCTTATGACCTCATTCCGAACGCACAGATCTGGCCTCGTTCACTAAATTATGTCATGGGCGGGACCTCCAGTTCAATATACCTCGTCGTCAACGACATTGGTTTCCCGGAGGGGCTTGCTTTTGATTTCATCAATGGTTATACCTTTCTGTATGATCCCGTTTCCCGTCCACAAATTCTGCTCCTCACATCCTCCACGCATAGCGAACGTTTCTATAGCACCTTTGACACCAGTCGTCGACGCTTTGGAATCGCTAACACGATTTACACAAATTCCAGCTCGAATTAGAAGCTTCCAAAAAGATGCAGGATCGATATTATCGTGCGGGTTGCCAAGTACACGGTCGTATGTATACCGAATGGGCATATGGGTCATAATCGTACGGTAGAGAAAACGGGGCCCGTTCGAGTTTGCTGTTCTTTCTGCTTCAGGATATGGGCGATCTTAGGGGGAGCGGAGTATTATTTCCCAAGACTAGGCTGCGGTGGCCAGGCGGAGTTGTCGATTGGTAGCAGCCTTTGGTTAGTAAGTTATGGAAAGCAGGTCAACCGTGCTCTGTTATGCATTGTGACTTCTTCTATAACTGGTAATTACGATCGGTCAGACTCCTGGCACTGCTGTATTATATTTGAATCTCACTCCGCCGTATTCAAATTTGTTTCTCTGATGGGCGATGAACATAAACCTGAGTTCCATTTTGCAATTGGGCTCATTCTCATCGACGGTTGTGCATTGGTACCGACTCGGTCATGTTTGGACTATCAGGCAAGCCCCGCACGCCGGTTTTCCTAATGATAACACTTTTCCTATTACTACACCGGGGGTGAGCCGCGAAAGGGCGAGGTGCGGGGTAAGACGAGGCGTTCGAGGATGCCGAGAGGGTGTGCAGCGGTTACAGGTGACGACGGCGCTGAGACGCGTCGACCAGAGAAACCGAAGGACCCACCTGACGAGGTTGAGGGCGCGAGGGTGGGAGACATCGAGACGGGCCTGTCAAAGGTGTCCCCAGGCATCGAAGAGGATCCGGGCGAGGACGTTGACCAGGAAAGTCGACCAGGAAGGCCCGACGAACCATCCGGCGAGCCACAAGTCAAATCCGAACGCCCGGGATGTACAGGTCAAGCTAGGGAGCGAGACCAGCGATGTCGAACGAAACGGGAGCGTCGCGCTCGAAAGCACGGATGCACAAGCGAACGGGAAGGTCAGAGGGACGCACCGACACATTCAGGATGAGGGGGAGAGTGCCATGACACAACAGAACACGTGGATCAAGCGGGAGAGGAGGCGAGCAGGACTTGTGAAGAGGTGTCGAGATTGATTCGGACCGCGGAAACATTGTTGACAGTGCCGAATACAATGTTATGCGCCACGGAGACAAGGAGAACGAGCGTCGATGAAACGAACGGCATCACCACGTCGAGATGGAGGGCCAGGTGGCCAAGTGCCAGTCGGCGAGCGAGACGAGTCGGGAGGCGTCGAGGACAATCGGGAGCGCCAAAGCGATGGCGACAACGACGGATATAATGGGGAACGAGGCCGGATGGATGGCGCAACGAGCGGCATCGGTCACGACTCGTTTGGAGTCGGGACGAGGCTGCTAGCTGCGGACCAAGCAAGTCAGCACGAACGGTACAAGCACACGAGAACAGTCGTACCTGGACCACCCGAACCACCTCCCAATCACCCCGGGTCGCTTAAAGAATATGTCGACCCACCCGTCGACGTGGACGACTCAAGACGAAACCTAGCCTGAGAAGAATCAACAGTTGTACCAGGAAAAGGACCTACCAGGTCGTGGAGTCACGTCGAGGCAGTATCGGACAGATCGAGTGCGCCGGACGCATCGTATACGGACTGGAGAAGGTGAAGACACGATACCGAGGCGTGATGTGCGAAGACGAAGCCACGAGAGCCTTCGAGGACGACATACGATGCATTGACACACGGACCTTACGTAGTAAGACAACTAAAAAATAAAACGCAGATTTGGGGTGCACAAAGTCCTGCCGCCCAATATGGAACGTGACGCTGACTAAGGGAGCACGGCACACGGACAGTGGCGGTGCCAGAGTGTGGGTGCCTGGGTGATATCGGACGACTGTGCCCGAGATCCGAGTCTTCGCAATGTTAATGTTCCCCTCAATCCTACCAATTCTGACCTTCCAGTTGGAACTGGGTCTATTGTCTTACCTTCCCACTCGACACCTTCAACAACAATTCATACGAAAGCCCTACAAATGGATTCGTTATGCCACCGGAGTTGTCGTTGGCGCGCAGGGTGACTTTCGTTCAGTCGTGACTCGCCACACGATGTCATGGATTACAACCAAGACCTCCAATTCGAGTCCGCTGATCGTACTATCACACCAGCGACGACGAGAAACAAAAGATGATGCTCCCAGCTGATCCTGACATGGGCCGCACGACTGTCACTGCTAACAGCGAAGCTACATCTCGGAGGGCGCAATTCGGCAGCGATGTTGTAGAGCGGGATCGAGTGTGTGTTTTGACAGGCTTCCGGGAGCATAATTGTGACGCTGCACATCTCCTGCCCCATAGCAAAGGGGATGAGGTATGCTACTGTTGCTCTTAATCTGTTCTCGCTCACTGTGTGGCAGTACATAGAGACTTATACTTGCGTCGCAGTCGAGACTCTGCTGGGAACGACATTGTGTGCAAAATTGACGACGTTCGGAACGGCATTCTTCTAGACCCAATTGCTTACCGTAACTTCGGCACAAATATTGTAATGGTGCGTAATGCTCCCATGTTACTTGATCGGAGTGTGATGGCTCTCATAAGTAGACACCTAACTTTGCCATGACCACAGCGGACGTCAACCCCACCGCACCACCGACAGAGAAACGGTGTACGGGACACCTCTTCGTTCCCGAAGAACCAGAAGCATTTGGTGATCGCACGCTCCGTTCGGTATATCTAGTCCAGATGCTTGATACTGCTGACGAGTGGCCCCCTAATATTCTCTTCGACGCCGTCTACGCTCACGCTGTACTACATCATTTTGCCCCTCAGACAATGCGAGATACACTCGAACGGTGGAGATCCACCTTTTACCCCAGAGGGATCACCAGTGCAGCGCAAGCGAGTCACCAGGCAATCATTGATGAGTAAACCACCAATACCGAGAGGAGGAACGAATAAAATCATGCAGGTGAGCAGCGCGCTGCAAGACGCGCGAACAGGGCGAGCCGTGCGGGTGACGACCGCGTCGATTATTTTGACTGCCTCATGATACTGCCATATATCATGGTACCGCCAGACAAGCAAGAGGCCGTTTGGAGAAAAGCTGCTGAGAAGAGGGCAGAGAGGGAGCGGAGCCGCTTGGAAGACAAGGTCGTGGGTTGGGAAAGGAAGTTGCGAATGCGTGCCCGTGATATCGCTGGCCTCTGTCTGTATTTTGTTTTCCGACCCCGGTTGGACGGTTTGGCTCATTGTACAAATTTAGAACATGGCAAGTCGAGCGAGTCACCGGTGTTACCCAGACAAGGGGAGATTAGGGAGCGCGAAGCGCGACCCTACTGGTAAGTCGGTGTGTGAAGGAGAGGCCGACCTGGGCAGTCATGCTGTTTGTCGTGCTCTTCGGACACCCCTCTCTGAGTATCAGGGTCGCGTTACGAGCACATAGGGACAGGTAGGGAGACGGGATGGGCAACGGTTTCGAGCCTGCGAAAGCTCTCGTCAGGGGGCTACCGCTACCCCACCCGCAAAATGAGCCGGTTTTGGCTCATTTTGAAATTCCCCTCCAGGAATCTGCGAGAACACCGATAATGTTGCTCATGCCTCAGGTTCATGATCGTATTCTGACTTAAGCCGTTGGTCACATCATCCTCCCTATGATGCAATTATTATATTTTGAATCATGGCCGTACCGGTACCTGCCCATCAAAATCCCCTGTCGAGGGCTGCACGCACCGCAGGGCGCGCTTGCGTGGGATTGCGTTGCAGTGATATCTGTGTGTCGGAGGTTAATTTGATTATACCATCGTTGACCCGAAGCCCAGTGTACAATATTGCTTCTTTGATCAGCAGACACGCTCATGACGGAGGGAGTGTCTCAGGTTCTTTTGTTATCTCGGCTGTACCGCATGGATCATAGAAGCAAGCACTTGGATCGAGTGCCTCACAGGTAAGTAACTATCGAATAATATGGCATCTTCTTGCCCGAGTTGACCATTGACTTTCCCCGTGCGTACTGGTACTTCTATCTAACATGTACTGTTTGCATCTTTTCATGCCTGCAAGTGTGGAAACGGACATCCGCCACAATCACAATCCTCCTGCCCAATTCGGACGAGTGGCTCGTTTCTCCACCATATGTACTCTACATCGCCAGATGGGAAACGGTGCCCGCGGTATTTAAATGCTGGGGATCGCTTGAATCCTTCGGTCTTCTGGATATATCACCATGTTCCCTTCTAACGCTCTCCTGTCGTTGATCCTCGTAGGCCTAACTGTCGTGGACGCGAGTCCCCTCAGCCGTAGCACCGGCAAGGCTACTCTCAGCTTTGCTACAAGGTTCAATGAGAGCGGCACGCTCAGCATTATCGAGAAGGACCGCGCTCGTGCCCAGGCTCTCAAAGCCGCTGGTCATTTGGGGAAACGCGCCGCGTCCATTAGCGTCACGAACGCCATGGTGAGCTATACCGCCCAAGTTGGAGTTGGCAATCCTGCAACAGATTGTAGGTGGATTAGTCGCCGATCCGGGAACACAGGCTAAGCGATTACAGACACGCTTCTGATTGATACCGGAAGCTCCAACACTTGGATCGGAGCTTCCAAGGCATACACCAAGACTAGCACCAGTAAAGACACTGGGAACACTGTTGTGCGTTTCCCATCGCTTCACACTGTTTACGTCAAACTTAAGGGTGATCAGTCTGTGTCTTATGGTTCTGGAAGCTTCTCTGGAGAGGAGTGGACCGATACCGTCACGCTCGCCTCCGATCTGGTAATCAAAGACCAATCCATAGGGGTTGCCACTACCGCCACTGGTTTCAATGACGTTGATGGCGTCCTTGGTATAGGCCCTGTCGACCTGACTTCTGATACGGTCAGCAATACGAACACAGTCCCTACAGTATCGGACAACCTTCGTTCTCAAGGAACGATATCTGAGGAGGTACTCGGGATCTACTACGTCCCGGTTTCCGAGTCTAGTAGCACCGGAAAGCTTACCTTTGGTGGCTATGACAACTCGGTCACCACCAGCTCGGTGAAATACGTTCCACTCACGACGACCTCCCCGGCATCGAACTATTGGGGCATTGACCAGTCGATCTCTTACGACGGCATCACTATCCTGTCGACGACTGCTGGTATCGTCGACACCGGCACTTCCCTCATTCTTATTGCTTCGGGTGAATGACATGCTGAGACTGACTGCTCGTTGACGTCTTATATCTGTACCTACAGATGCGTTCCAGAAATACCAGACCGCGACGGGCGGTATCTTGGACACCGCCACCGGCCTTCTCGCCATTTCCTCGTCCCAATATTCCCACCTTAAGACGTTGTCGTTCGAAATCGGAGGCACATCCTACGGCCTCTCGCGGAATGCACAGATCTGGCCCCGTTCACTCAACACTGCAATCGGTGGTAGCTCCAAGTCGATCTACCTCATCGTCGGTGACATTGGTAGTTCGTCCGGATCTGGACTTGACTTCATCGACGGGTACACTTTCCTGTACGTGTCCGTTCGTATTTTCTCCGGCCGTGGGTATTTGATCCGCGTATCTATCTTAGCGAGCGCTACTACAGCATTTTCGATACTGCCAACGGACGTGTCGGCTTTGCCTCCACGATTCACACCGAAGGAACCACCAACTGAAGCTTCCCCGTCGTGTGATTTCATTCGTCCCGTGTATGATGCTGTCTGTGCCATTACGTGCCATCGCATCTCGGTTGTCATTTGAGACACCGTAACTGCTTGGATTGTGTGCTTCGTTATCGTCGAGGACATTGTAACAATCTGTGACTCGTTTGTTGTGCTTGGTATTAATGAAGGTGTCTGTATGTTGCAGTGCGGACGTATCTCGATCAGACTAGCAACATTGTCTCAGTCATAATTGGTTGTTACTGGCATGCCCTCAGTCGATGTCAAGGGGTGCCCCTAAACTTTCGAGTAATCGATGATTGGCCCAAGCGACTTTAGAGCGGATCTGTATGACGTCATTCCAGATACCTAAGAATGTAATCCATTCCTGTCAGAAATGCCTCTTCGATAGCCGCCATCCGTTCAAGGTCGATGTCTTGTCCGTGTTCGCGAGCCTGGGCATCCTCGACCCACGGTACATCAAGTGGTAGAAACACGATGCCGTACATGGGTAGAAGCTCTCTGAGTACCATGTTTTGCAGATAGACTAGACGCGCGTCAGCGTGAGATAACATGTGACTACACCATGTACTCACCTTGTGCATTGAAGAGCAATGTCCACGGATCTTCCAGGAGGGCTGTGTTGGTGACATCTGCGTGGACGAGCGTTGAGAGTTGCAACGCGAGGACATGCTCCGTCGAGGAACGGGGCCGACGGTAGTGAGAGAACGTCTGCTGCATCATGTCCTGGACTTTCGAGCGGACATGCGGACGAAGGAGCGCGGTTCTCGCGGCACCTCGGCCCGGTAAACGATACCAATTACTCGGCCATATCAGCCGTTTCCGTCTACTCGGACGAACCTCCCGTCGGATAGACTGCAAAAGCTGAAAAACGTCGGGTAGGAAACGAGAGATGGTTAGATGCACTGCCGCGTTGAGGATTTCCAGTGATCGTGGGACCGTCTGGTACATGGGCACATCGTCGTAATCCTTGTATTCACCTGCGGTGGCGACGCGTGATTTATCCACGTAGTCTGGCACATGGAGCAAGAAGGACCAGTTCCCTGTGTATGTCTGACCGGGCGCACTCAGAGGCCCGCGCCCCAAAATGACGATGTTCGCTTTTCGTGCAGCTGCGAGCCAATACGTTTCACGCAATCGGACGCCCGTCATCGGATCCACAAAGGGTAGGGTATACTCCCAAGAAGACTCGTTCCGTGCGGAAAGGAGAGTGTCAGAGACGATATAGTTGACTGCCGCAGACTCGGTCTCGATGAGTTCTTGCGTCGTTGGCGGTTTGATGTAACGGGGTGGCGGCGCATCATCTCGGAGGGGCTGATAAGGCAAACAGATGTGGTGATGGGTGCAGAATTCGTGGTAGTGGCAGGGAAACAGTTTCCCCTCGGCGCGTTCCCTGTGTTGAAGGAGGAGTACATGAAGGCGGTAAATGTACTCGCCACCGATCATCGAGATCCGCTTTCCCGCGAGGGATCCGCACATATCGATTTGATGCATGTCTGCGATATGACGCTCTTTGACCGAACGCGGACTGAAATGTGCTTCATGTGCTATATTACGAAGTGGCGATTCTCGATGGAAGTCGTCGAGAGACACCTGCAGCCGTTCGAGCTTCGTACCCAAGCGATCTATAGCATTCCGTTCGGAGTTAGTTCGTAGTTCATCTTCGTGGGCCTCGAAAAGGGACAGCATGGCCTCGTGCACAGAGTCACATGCAGCTCGGAGTGTGTCTTTGGCGAGTAAACGGGAACGGTCGACAGACGGTCCAGGCCAAACGAGATCGTTCACGAACGACCAAGTGTAGAAGAAGATACAAGCAAGAGCAATGCATGGAAGAAGATAGATTCTTCGTCTTCCAGCCATCCTGTTCAGTTTGTATTTTGAGAGGTTCAAAAACGCTTTAGAACTTGAACTTGAGGTTGATGGGCAACTTGAACTTTGAGAGTGAGAACAATGAATTACTTCCAAATTTGTGCTTATACAAATAAAATAAATAAACTATTCACATCCCCCTCCTGTAGGCAGTCTAACTAAAGTCGTTCCTTTTCCCCAGTTTCATTGCGGTTGCAATGAAGACAATGGCAACCCTATCAACAACCGTTCTCGGGAAGCGGAGAAATTCACACCTTGTATTACGGCTCTCGTCCAGTCCAGCGCCGTCCGAGGCTGCCACGATTACATCCACGACCGAAACAACACATCAGGTACCTCATAAAGTCGACAAAAAATCACGCTACCCGTGCACGTATCCCGAATGTACAAAATCATACTCGAAACCATCCAGGTTGGCAGAACATCAGCGGTCACATACTGGCGAGGTCAGGATTGCAGTAATTCGACATTTTACCCCGCATTCACATTCTTCCTCTACGTAGCGTCCGTTTGCATGTAGTTCGTGTGAAAAGTCCTACCTGCGGGAGAGCCATTTACAGGCGCACAGCAGGAGCCATTTGCCCGAATCAGAGAGACCTTATGTGTGTACGGAATCTGCGGAATGTACGAAACGCTTCTGGACGTTTCAACATCTTGTCGCCCACGAAAATTCTCATAGAGGGGACAAATCTTATATTGTCAGTGTTTTTCGCGTCCTATTCTACCAATCTCATGATATTGTCCTAGTGCCCAGAAGTATATTGCGATGAGGTGTTTTCCAAACACCACCAGCTGCGTACTCACGTTTGTGAAGTACACTCCCCACAGGGGACGAAACCGTATATTTGCTCACACCCAGGATGTACAAAATCATTTGCAACGAATCACAAGTTGCGAGGTCATGTGAAAACACACGATGGTATGAATCATTGCACGTCCAAGTTCAAGTGGCTCATATTCATATTTCCACGCCAGACAAACGATACACTTGCTCGCATCTTCACTGTCTACCGTGTCCTGAAAAGGATCCTGTTTACTTTGGCACCTGGACAGCCTTGCAGGCGCACATACGGAACGACCATCCCCCGATGTGCATGCACCCCAAGTGTAATGGCCGCACGTTCGCATCGCATCATAATCTTAGAGCCCACCAGAAACTGCACGAACAGCAGGAAGCTGAGGCACATCTTTACCATGCTGACAGGGCTGATGCAGCTGAGGATGCAACCGATGACGAGGCTTCTCAACCTCACAAACGAAGGCGTGGTGGTGAACTCGGGCGTGACTGGAAATGTGACTTTGCGGGCTGTGGTAAAGACTTTAAATCAGTATGTTCTGCTTCGGGAGTGCTCGCGATGCTGCATGGATTGATATCGTTGTGCAGAAAAATGCGCTGACAATGCACCACAACGTCATCCATCTTGGTCAACGGAACCATGTGTGCCCCCACGTACACTGCAACAGTGCTTTCGGATACAAACATCTTCTCGAGCGCCATCTAGCTAAACTACACTCCTCGAAAAGTGTCCACGCGGAGACGGCTTCGGAAGAGGAGGCACCCGTTATCGAGGTAGATGACGCCATGGATATCGAGGCGATCACTGGTAAAGCCTATGCGGCTCGTTTACAAAACGCAACGTCTATACGTTGCCCATACCCGCACGTCGGCGCACTGGTAGCGTCTACGGCGACATTAGATGCCACTGGACCGTCGTCTAGCAAGACGTGTGAGCATGTCTTGACGCGTGCCTATGACCTTCGTCGCCACCTAAGGTCCGAGCACGGGGTGGATACTGAAAAGGAGAAGGTGGACGCTTGGGTCAATGCGCAGAGGCACGCCCACACATAATAGTCCCGCTATCTAGACCCATCTAGTGCCCCTACACGTTTGCAAGACCCTGACCCTGTAAGCCAGCTCTCACCTTTAGTCACCTTGCGTTGCTGTAAGCTCCGTTTGTGTCGGGTTCCGACTTTGATGCCCTTGATATCATTTGATCCACGGTAAGTACACCAGATTGTCATTTGTCCAAGTTCTGGTGACTTTCCTGTTCGGTGTGCCTGCACCCCGGAAAGTTGGATATGAATCGAGCGTGTCGTTTCCATTCCACGACGCGCAACACGAGTCCTAGTCCCCTTGTCCAGCCTGCAGCCAGTTTTCTAGTATTGGTCCGCCGGCTCGGGTGTTGTTCGGTTCCACTGCCATGGGCGGTGTCACGTAGATGTGTGTTACTGTTTGGTGCCATCGATATGTAACTCTGTACAGCAAGGCAACCTCATACTGATAGTCCCAGTCCTTGCATTGTATTCTTCATTCTTGACGACCACGATGCAAAGACATAGCTTCACCGCGCTCAATTCGACATTTTTCGTGGACGCCGAATACGACTTCGTCAAGGAGCTCGGTCAGGGTGCCTACGGCTGCGTCGTTGCAGCGCGACACAGGAAATCGGGCGAAGGGTGTGCGATCAAAAAAATCACCAACATCAACACCAAGGCAAGCCCTTTGACTGTTCTGCTTCAACGTATTTTCATCTGTGCTCTCATCTCTGTAGCGTATCTTGACGAAACGATGTCTTCGCGAGATCAGGTATGTGTCTTACCGTACCAGGGCGATGGGAACCGTGCAGCTGATAGTGTACTTGAGGCTGCTACACCACTTTAGAGGGCACAAGAATGTGAGCGACATACTGTCCTTAGCCCGATCTTGCATAGGCGGTCGCTGATCCCAGGACAGATAACTTGTTTATATGACATGGACATCGTCTTCCAGCCCAGTGGCAACTTTGATGAAGTGTACCTCTATGTCAGTGATTGGTGGTTCTCACGTCCGCCGATGACCAACAACATTTATCCCTTCTGTAGGAAGAACTCATGGAGGCAGATCTCCATGCGATCGTAAGTAACCCTACTTATTGCCCTCTGCCCAATCGCTTACGCGCGCCTATCAGATTCGTTCGGGACAACCCCTCACGGATGCTCACTTCCAATCGTTCCTATACCAGACACTCTGCGGCTTAAAGTATATCCACTCTGCGAACGTGTTGCATCGGGATCTCAAGCCTGGAAACCTCCTCGTGAATGCCGACTGTGAACTCAAGATCTGTGATTTCGGTCTTGCGCGAGGTTACACGCCTGGTGGTGGCACCTCCAAGTCAGCCGGAAACCAGGGCTTCATGACAGAATACGTGGCCACGAGATGGTACCGCGCTCCGGAAATCATGTTGAGTTTCGCCAACTACGTGAGTCTGTGCAACCAGATTCTGTTTCCGTGCTGTTGATCCCGGCGCAGACCACTGCGATCGACGTCTGGTCCGTGGGTTGCATTCTCGCCGAACTCCTAGGCGGAAAGCCGATCTTCAAAGGCAGAGAGTAAGTCTTGGTTCGGCATCCGTGAGGTGGTGACCCCAATTTTCCGCAGTTATGTCGATCAGTTGAATCAGATCTTGCATTATCTCGGTACCCCATCCGAGGACACGCTTCGTCGGGTTGGCTCACCCCGAGTCCGTCCAATCGTACCTGAATGATGGGTGTAAGCTAACCCGTAGCCCTTGGTCTAGGCACAAGACTACATCCGTTCGCTACCCATCAAACCCCGAGTACCCTTCGCAACCCTGTACCCACATGCTAACCCTCTGGCCATCGACCTCCTGTCCCAGATGCTGTGCTTTGACCCTGTCAAACGGATCAGCTGCGAGCAAGCGCTGAACCATCCCTACCTGCACGTATGGCACGATCCGGCCGACGAGCCTGTTTGTGAAACGGTACATTTGTTTTCAATCCATGTCTGGGCAGACGTTTGATCTTCTCGTTCTCTTCCCACCTTCATTTCCCCCTCGGATCTAATGTGACGCAGAAATTCGACTTTTCGTTCGAAGAGGAAGACTCGATCGATGGGATGAAGAAGTTGATCGTCGAAGAAGTGAGCTCGTTCCGACAAGAGGTACGCGGACAGGCAAGAGCGGCGGGACAGATCCGTAGACAGGACAGGTGAGTTGCCGTCATCCGGTCGTTCCCTTTGCCCCTATCTGTTCTCACATCTCGTACTTACGACCCCAAGTCTGCCGATTCCATCCCGAGATGAGATAATCAGTTCGCCCGTGCGCGAATATGGTGACGTTCCGGGAACCACATCTGGTTACACCGTGTCTGCACACAGGCCGCCGACGCCTGTCATGGACAACCCGAGCGACGAGCTCGATCGGGAGCTCGCAAGGGCTCAGGCTGGAAAACGCTGAGTTTCCAACACAGCACTCACCAATTGACTAAACACGAGATTCGATGGATGTGTGTCACTGTAGACTATATGGTGGATGGAAGATGGCGAGATGAGAGATGCGCATCTGGGGTCGATTAGTAGAACCATATATTAATAACTTGAAGTTTTGATGAAGTTGTTCAATGATCGTTCTCGAGACAAGTGTCCTGTCCCCGACAACCTATCGAAGCTCGAGCCGCCAGTGGAGGTAAAAGATACGAAGTCGAATGCAAAATCAACAGGGAAAAATTCTGCCATGACTAGCTCTGGGCTACAACTTGAAGATTCACATTGCAACTCTCCGTTCTGGGGTACGTGTGTATAGTCCGGTCGAGCAGGTCAACTGGAGCGTCCATAGGACAACAGTTGTCGATGGAAAAGAGCTTCGTTCACCACTTCCAGCTAACTGGAGGTATTAATAGTGGGTAAGCACATGCCAATACACAATTCGAATACATGGAGAATATGCAAACTAGACCGTCATCATGGTATCGACCAAGAAAAGTATATAACACAACGTGCATAGACGTAATCACCTATCGTCGTGAAGAGAAGCAAAAAGTAGAAACACGACAGGAAGAGAGAGAAAAAATGGAAAAGTAAGATGGAAAGTGGCAGACGCAGACGCAGACTCGGGGAGGACGTCACGCCATGATCCGTTCGACTTCCGTCAGCGACAATTTGATGCTCTCAACGATGCAGTTGATCAGAGGCTGGTAGTCGCCTTCCCAGGCCTGCTTTGGGAACGTGCGTCGACAGAGTCCCCAACTTTAAATAGATTCACACCCACCGTATTCATACTCTCGTAATACGCGCCTCGCAACAAGGGCGAGATACACACTGGCGGGAAGCCGTGGCGCACGAGGGGGATGGATGATAACAGCCTCGCCATCCGTCCATTTCCGTCCTAGTATGGTGCGATGGAAGATGAGATAAGATGCAGCCGAGAGAATAAGACGCTCACGTCAAAAGGATGGCAGCGCGTAAAGGTAACGTGGAGCCATGCCGCAGTCGCAAACGGATTCCGCCATCGTGCGATGTATTGCTAAATGCATCGATAAGCACGCCCAGCAAACACGAGGCAAGGAAGAGACAACGTCGACACATACCCTCCCCATCTTGCAAATGTAATCCAACTGTTCGTCTACCAGCTCGACAGGACAAAACGCGAGGTTATATTGATTGCTCCGTACCACGGCCGACTTTTGGGTGGCTTGTCGCGTAAGGCCCGCATTGATATAGTGCACTGCACCGGTGTACCCGCCACCGTCGACGATCTGGATCTTGGAGGAGCGCATGAGCTTAGTGTGGATCGCCTTGATGTTCTCGGTCGTCAGCTGCTCGACGCGATCGGTAAGTTGCAGGACCGATGCGTATGCCTGATGTTGGGTTCGATTTCCAGTTCACAACATTTGGTGAGCAGACAATGCCAGATATGGGTAGGTGTGTGTGTCAGTCAACAGTCATGTATAGGGGAGAATGGCAGGGCACGTACCTCGTCGATATCGAGCAAAGTGTTCACGAGTACTTCTGGATCCTTCATTTCGCTCGCGTGTGTGAACCGGACGAGAGAAGGTATGAATCCATATCGCGTTAATGCGTCGGCAGACTACGAGCAAGATCACTCATGTTTCCCGAGAAACGACGAACGCTAGCGCTAACATACCTCGGGCACGAGCTCACAGTATTGATCGAGATGCATGGCCTGTAGCCAGCCATAGTTGAGCAACTGTCTCTGATTCCTGGACGTTCGCCAGGTATTGATAATTTCGGGAGCAGGGTTGGGGAGCACTGGCCACGAGAATGGATTGGCGAACGCGCGTGCGTGTTTCCAGGTTTGGAAGAACCGCAAGCCGTCACTTTTGAACGCTATGTGGAAGAATAAGGGGACAGGATGCATGGGATAGGTGGGGTAAGGACAGGACGGTCAGCGTGCGATCGGTGGAATCGCCTACACTTTGTGCGAAAGCTCACCCTCTCTTACTGCATCCCCCTGAGCCTGGCTCCGCAGCTTGGAAACGAACTCTGCAAACGATGCGCCCTGCGGACCAGCATCGATGGAGTGAAGCACCTATCATGGAAACCGACACGTCACATATCACAACCCACATATCCACGCACCACGCACCTCGTCATATAGCTCCAGTGCGGTGCTGAGTGAGCCCCCAGCAGCACGCACGTCTGCGACCCTGACCTGAAAAAACGGGACTGGGAACTTGGGGAGGTAGTAGTTCTCCCAGGCAAGCGCGAGCTGACGGAGACATCGTCCGACGCCAGAAGGGTCCGATGCGTTGTGGAGACGGGTAATAAGATCGCAGAGGACTTGAGCGTCATCGTGTGGCACGATCTCAGGTAGGATCTGTCCCGTGGGGTGTGGGTAGAAGAGATGGTAGAGGGCAATAGCGATAGTCAATCGAGGTCAAGGCGAAGACGCAGGAGAGGACGTCAGACTACGTACGACAAGTTCGGGCACAGAAGTGTAGTCCCAGCCTGCGATATGCACTGGCGCGAGCTGGGCACAGTGGAAGGGTACGTGGAAATCTGAATCCACGTCCATCATCGTTGGGAAACGACGAGTATGGCGGCGTCGAGAGGTTGGTTGTGGGGAATGGTTACAAGCGCCGACTCGGACGAATACGACGGGAGGCGGGCTGGCAGTGCCACAGCGAAACTAGTACAGACTCCAGAGAAGACTTTCACCTGGGATGGTACTCTTATCCCAGACTCAAGCTTGGTCGCTGACATGATACGGGAAGAAACGGGATTACATAGGGCCCAGATACCGCGCCGCTAGCGGGGTCTCGATCCAGCCAGCCTAATAGTCTATGAGCAATACTAGACGTAGCCTTTGAAATCGATCGTGTTAAGCGGCCAGGCGCACCGTATTTTTCCGCGCGTGACGCCTCGCTTCTGCCCGCATGCCCACCCCTATCATCGAGTTTCCAAGCTGGGGTCAACCCTAGATGTACCAGCCCGATCAGTTTCGACGTGATTCGGTGAAGCCCCAGCCTTAAGCCTAGATCGCAAGCCAGGCATCCCATGAAGCATGCTACCTGGACACTATGTATCAAGTTTGAAAAAGTTTAACTCGCGCAGCCATTCACAGCGCAACGAAGTTCAAGCCCAAAGATTCCCAACTTTGCGTTTGATTTCCGCGCAACCTAAACAGGCTCGGGTTTGACGTCAGTCCGCTTGGCGCAGTGGTTGACAGATGGGCCACTTGCCTTCACAATTGTAATTGTGCAACTTGGCTGCGGTCTGATTCCATCGCAGCGCCTGGCCTGAAGAAGCATCCAGATTCCGCAAGGTGTCAAGTGAATTGAATGCGACCACGTCGTTGTCCACCACGCTTGTGTCTGTTGCCACGCGTGAGCTTGTAATGACCGACGCGCTTGTTATGCACCGCAAACTATCAGTCGTAGCACATGCTTTCATACCCAACAAACACCCTCTAGTGTACACCGAAAGTAGATTTTTCGTTGATACCTGTTGCACCGGTATACTTCCTTAATTTTCCTCTGGGCTCTGTGTGCTAGCAGACGCAGACGCCTTGACGGCCTGTACGAACGCCTTTACCTTCTCTGTATCCTTTCCCGTTCCGTCCTCCCGCTCGACGCCTCCACTCACATCCACCGCCCACGGCCGCACTCGCGCGATCGCCTCAGCTACATTCGACGGCGTCAGTCCGCCCGCAAGGATGAGCGGCATACGCGCGTGACGAGGGGTATCGGGATCAGCATCAACGCTACGCCCATCCTTGTCTTCCCCTCCATTTTCGTCACCATTTTCATCTCCGTTTTCAGTTTCGGCCTTGGCCACTTCCTCGTGCCCGTGTTCGTCGCGGTGCCCGTTCACAGGGTCCATCTTGCCCTTATCAAGTTCACCCGCATCCACCAATGTCCGTGCACATGCCCAATCGATCGTTTTCCCGCTCCCCCCACTGAGCCCATCCGCTCGCAGTGCATCCAGCAACACAAACGCGTGCAACCCGGGACGCGTCACGTCAAGCAGACCGCCCGTCTTTGCCACGACTCCACCGGTGTCTCCGGTTCCAGCGACAACGCCGGCACTGACGTGGAAGGCGCGTACGACCGGCACGCCGACGAAGCGTGCCCACTCGATCGGTTCCGCCCCATGTAGCTGCACGAGATCCAATCCCACGCGCGTGACGGTCTCCTGTACGACATGGAGCGGCGCATCTTGGAACACGCCCACGAGCAACGGACGACGGTGTGTGAGCGTACGTACGAGTCGGCGCGCATGGGTCGCAAACCAGGGTGCGTTTCCGATGTGAGTTTCCTCCACCGCATTTGTTCCTGTCGCAGTTTCGGCTCCAACTTCGGCGTCGGTTTCGGTTTCGGTTTCTTTCTCGGTTTCAGTTTCAGTTTTCGCCTCGACGTCGGCGTTGAGGCTTGCACTTGGAGGCGCATTGGGCGAGAAACGGAAGGCGTGGACAGCACTCGCGATTGATTGTGCAACGTCCACCGTGACGTACCGCTTGCTCCACGGGACGAAGATGAGGCCAAGTAGATCTGCACCAGCTTCAGCCGCCACTAACGCCTCTTCTACGTTCCTGATCCCACATATCTTCACCAACACCTGTCCATCTTCCTCCTCTTCCTCCGGCAACGGCCAATCCAGCAAGTGGTGGATAAACGCCCGCGGGTCCTCGGCGCGCATGAGAGCCTCGCCGACAAGCACCGCTCCCACTCCCTCTTTTGCATACCCCCTCACGTCTTCTGGTCCACTGATCCCACTGAGTGCGCAGAGAACGACGTCACCCCGCGCCATATCCGCAAGTCGGCTCGTCGTACCCATATCGACGTTGAAATTGTGCAGGTTACGGTTATTCACGCCAATGACCTTGGCGCCAAGCTCGAGTGCGACGCGCATTTCGTCCGTGGTATGTACCTCGACGAGAGGCTCCATCCCAAGCGACAAGGAGTAGGCGTACAAGGCACGGAGACGTGCGGGCGGGAGCATAGCAACGATGAGGAGGACCGTGTCGGCGCCCCATAAACGGGCCTCTGCGATCTGGTACTCGTCGAGGATGAAGTCTTTGCGGAGGATTGCGGGACGGTTCGGGAGGGCATCGATGGCCTGACGAGCAAGCCGCATGTCGAGCAGGGAACCCTTGAACCAGGTGGGCTCGGTAAGGACGGAGATGACGGCTGCGCCAGCGAGGGCGTAAGTGAGCGCTTGGTGTGCCGCGTTGGCGTTTGGCGCAATGTCGCCTTTGGACGGGCTGGCGCGCTTGATCTCGGCCATGAGGGAGGGAGATCTGGCTTTGAGGCGCGAAACAAGCGGAACAAGCGGCGGGGCGAGGTGAAGGGCGAGGAAGGCGTCGAGGTCGTGTGGCGAGGCACCGGGGAGAGACTTGGCATGCTGGACGTCCTTGAGGCGCTGTTCATAGATGCGCTCAAGGATGGTGGGCACTTTGCTTTTCAGTTCGGCTGCGTTCTCGATTCTTGGGGCGAGAGCGTCGTAGGGGAAAGGGGGAAGAACGTTGTCGAAGATGAGCGCATCTGGGTTTTCTTGCCAGGTGCCGCCTTTGAGGCTAAGAAAGTTACGAAGAAGGGCGTCGCCGCCCTCAGAGAGAATACTCTCGGGGTGGTATTGGACAGCTTCGAGGACGAACTGGCGATGACGGACACCCATGATGACGCCGCTTTCTTCGGTAACGCAAGTGACCATGAGCTCCTTAGGGAGCGCTTTCAGAGAGGCACTGAGGGAGTGGTAGCGAGTGGAGGGGATGCTCTGGGGAATGCCTTTGAAACAACCTCGCCCATCGTGTCGAATGGAGCTGAGTTTGCCATGTTTGATCTCGCCTGCATAGCTGTCGTTGCGTCAGCGCACTCGTGTCTAGTGTAGTGGAGTGAAAAGAGAACACAGACCCGATAGTACCACCGTATACGTCGACAATGCACTCGAGACCCATGCAGACACCAAGCACGGGGACCTTGCCAGCGAAGTACCGGACAGCATCGCGAGAGATGCCCGAGTCGGTGGTGGGGTGACCAGGACCAGGTGAGATGATGAGGGACTTGATGTCAAGCTGGGGCAGGGCTGCGGCGGGTATGGCATCGTTACGGATGACGGTGACACGCGAACCGAGGAGGGAGAGTTGTTGGTAGAGATTCCACGTGAATGAGTCAAAGTTATCGATGAGCAAACAATCGACCGGCTTAGCGAGCGCGGGCGGTAGAGACATGGTCGTCGTCGTCGTCGTCGTGTTGGAGGACATCGTTGATGGCGCTCGTTGGCTACAAGTTATGTGCCAGGTGCTCGTCCGACTCGGAGTAAAGAAAGCGATGCCAAGGCTTTCATTTGATTATTCGTCGACCCACGGCCAAGCTCATCGACGCCATCAATCAATTGTTAGTATGATCATACAAGCGATTCAAATGAGAACTACTAGTACACTACTGGTCGGCCGCGAGCTCCAAGGCTACAACTCCCACCAACATCCCAGTGCCACCAAACGCAATTTGAAGCAGTTCCGAGAACTTCAGAGATGCTAACATTCCTAGTCTGTTCTAGCATGGCCTCCACTGCGGTCTCCGAAACCCTGACTGATCGGGGAGAGACAACCATCTGAAACCGGATATCAACCAAGCCGGATCGACTCATCAGGACGCCAGTCCTCTACACCACTAGACACGCATTGGTGTGCGTGCAGCTTGTTCATCGTGCACCCTTGACTGTTTCCAGCTTGACGAGAGCGACCGCTACGAGTAGCAGTGAGCCTCCAACATGCGTCATAGTGGATCAGTGCTTACCTCCAAAGAGCCCTTTGCGGGCAACACCATCAATCTCCCCGTGGACCCATCCCACACGTACTGCAATCCATCCTTTGCAACAGTATCCCAAGAAAACGTCTCCACATGCTCAGCCAACCACGTCGCCCGTTTGACGCTAATGGGAGGACCATGGCCCTGGACACGCAACTCCGCCAATGCTGTAAACAAATCATCGTCAGGAACGCCCATGAGCGACACGAACGCCGCTTGGGTCTCTCGTGACTGCACCAAGGAGATCACGTCCCCCGCGAGCGCGTGTGAGAATGCCTCGCAGAGCCATTCTACCAGTAATCCTGCGGAGGGAGAGGACAGCGGGTCTAAGCATGAGCAGGTTTGGATATGGTGCCTTGTCATCAAAATGAATATCCTCGACCGTCAAATCTTGTATCGACGTAAAGATGTCGATCACCGATAGGAACTTGTACAAGGAAATGGCATTTCCGCCGGAAGCAGCATCACCGCAGATGGTTAAAGATGTCATATGTCTGAACCAGCTCGCGAGACGGGGATGGGCCATCAAAGGATTCCTGAGAAAGTGACCGCTGAACGTGACTTCTTGAATGAGAGGAACCTTGAGTTTCCCCTCGTAATGGTTATTTCCGGCAGAAAGCCACTTTGATGATTGAGAGATGCGGCCAGCGTCGGAGCGACTCATCAGTGTAAGCACCTTGAGGTGCCGTGCACGTCCACTCTCCCTCCAGAGTGCGGGTATTGAGGGCTGAGCTATGCTCGACATCGAACGTAAGCGACCAGATGTGGCTGATGTATGGGCGGAGGAGTTTCATGGCATGACCAACACCTGCGCGCTCTGAGTCGTATGTCTCAGACGTGCCGAGATGTCTCGTTACGATGACTTTCAAGGGACGATCGCTTGCCCATTCGAGTGTAGTACGGGCTGCATTTAACGACGCTGCGATAGCGTCTGCTGTGATGACCAGGCGTGTCCAGTAGACGGGAATGGTTTTCAAAATCCGAAACCACCGGAGGCACACGCAAGCGAGTGAGTATGGGAAGAGAGAAGGGGACAGGGGGTCTCCGTCGAGCCACAACGCCGGATTGTCATCGTTGACGCTGTGTTTTGAGCCAACGCACGATTCAAACGAGAATTGGAAGATCATCCGAATAATTTCGGTGGGGAGAGAATGTGGTCCTGTGGACCATGACTCGGGGGTGACTTTGCGTGCGACGTTGAGCGTTGGCGTCGAGTTGTGCGTTAACCTGTGGGGTGAGGAGATGAGGTTGGAGAAGGCCGCGATCACGCTTAGTGATTTCGCTCCCGAGTCCGCGTGGTCCATGGTGTACCCGATCGCATCAGGCTGTGATGATCGTGTCAGTGACATGTCCAACGAGGGAAGCGGCACGACCGAAGAAGGTGTTGGCGCCAGTAGGAATACATAACAACAGACTCGGCTTGAAGTCAATGTCAATCTGCTGCAGATCTGAGACGTCAGCACGCAATGGTCAGAACCGGAGGAAGACAATACACACGCCAACCTTCTTGCTCTGAGGGGCGATGACCGCTTGGGACCTGCGACAGGTGATTGCTGTGCAGTGGCGTGGGCCGCGTGGCTGGTCGAGCCAATAACAAAAATACATTCACATGATGGAGTGACCAGCCGACGGTGATAGCACAAGCAAGTCAACATTATTATGAGCGCTTCTGTTAGACACGGAGTTGACATCGGATCAATTTACTATAAATGAATATTTTCTCTCAATCTGATACCCGTCACACAGACAGATAGAACAGGATCCGACCGGCGAGTCGAGGCGCCCGGATAATACTGTGAAACAGATTCCAGGTGTCTGTTGCTGACAATTCTGCACAGGTTGTATTATACTAACACTGGATTTCGCTGCGCCGGCCCATCAAGAGGTCAGTTTATGTTTCTGGTCGTGCATTATCGTTTAGGATCTGCACCGCATCAGCCCCTGCTTCAATGTGTTTTTGATGGCGAAGCACTGCGATCTACATTCCGATATCATTTCGTTCGCGCTAGTCCGCCGCACCAACGAAGATCAGGCATGCGGCAATCTCTGGTCTCTCCACAGGGGTGTCCACGCGAATAAATCTCCATTTCGCGCGTTATGAAAGGTCCAGCATGAAAGCTTTAAATTGAGCACCAATTCTTCAGACCATCAACGGAAATACCATGGTCCCCTCTAAAGCTCTCTTGTCTCTGATCCTCATCACCTTGACTGCCGTGGACGCAAATCCTATCAGTCGTCGTACCGGCAAGGCTTCTCTTGGCTTCACGACGAAGTTCAAAAGGGGTGAAACCCTCAACATTGTTGAGAAGGACCGCGCTCGTGCACGGGCCATAAATCAGGCTGGTCAGCTCGGAAAACGTAGCGGGTCGTCTTTCAGCGTCACAAACACCGGGTTCTCTTACACCGCCGATATCGGCATTGGCAGCCCCTCGAACGAATGTATGTGAATCACTCGTCGTAGATGCCGGCGTGCGAGTTGAGCATTTAACGACCACAGACACGGTCATAATCGATACTGCAAGCGCCAACACCTGGGTGGGTGCTGATAAGTCATATGTCAAGACTGCAACCAGTCAAGACACTGGGAATGCTGTCGTATGTCTCTTATTTTATTTATTTCCGAAGCTCGCGTCCAACTTACTTGATGTATAGTCGCTGCCAAGTTACGTCTCTGGAGGCTTCTCTGGAGAAGAGTGGTACGATACCGTCACGCTCTCCTCTGGCCTGGTAATCAGCCAACAATCCATCGGTGTGGCTAACTCGACCAATAATTTCAATCCTGGCTTTAAAGCTGATGGTGTTCTCGGCGTTGGTCCTACCATATTGTCACGGGGTACCGTCAGCAACACGGACACAGTCCCTACGGTGTTGGACAACCTTTTATCTCAAGGAAAGATTCCGGAAGAGGTGCTCGGGATCTACTTCACCCCGGTTTCCGCAACGGGCGGGGGGGAGCTCACGTTTGGCGGCTATGATGAATCCGCCACAGTTGGACCTGTGGTCTACGCTCCGCTGACGACGACCTCGCCTGCGTCGAACTTCTGGGGTATCGACATGTCGATCTCTTATGGTGACACCAGCATTCTGTCGCAGAGCCCTGGTGTCCTCGACAGCGGTGGCAGCCTCATCCTCATGGCCAGTGGTGAGTGACATGTTGAGACTGAGTGGTTGCCATCGAGCGCTGACATTTTGTGTTGGGACTTGTAGATGCGTTCCAGAAATACCAGTCCTTGACCGGCGGTACCATGGATTCTGCTACTGGCCTCCTCAGTATCACCCCCACTCAATATGCGAATTTACTTTCGCTCCAGTTTACAATCGGGGACGTACCGTTCGACCTGACGCCTAACGGGCAGATCTGGCCTCGTTCCCTCAACACTGCCCTCGGTGGCAGCTCTGGCGCGATCTACCTTGTCGTCGGCGAGATCAGTTCCTCATTTGGGTCTGGCCTCGAATTTTTGCTTGGGTACACCTTCCTGTACGTCTACATCCCTTTTTCTCTGACATCCATAGACCATCGGTGATGCTTACGCATGTGCTATTTTACAGCGAGCGCTTCTACTCCGTGTATGACGCTTCCAATCAAAGGGTCGGCTTGGCCTATACCAAGTACACCTTTTCCGAAAGTAACTAAGGGTCTTCATCGTAGACGGTCCGATTTGTTTCATCTGGGGTACTTATTGTGTATGCAATAACACCAAGTCACTGGGCAGGGATGGAGGTGCCACTTAATAACTAATTTATAACGGTACATTTTTACAGGTGTGTAAAAGTTGAAGTATCTACCCTACCGTGTACCATGCATCTATATAACTCAGCGGGCCACATCCGTGGCAACACCCGATACGGGGCAGTACAGTTCACATGAAGTGCCTATATTCATTTCTTGCAAACACCCGCCAAAACAGGACCGCATAAACCCTCTACTACCTTGTCTCGAGCCGTTATAGGAAATTCGGGTGAACTCGGTTATGGAGCGCGGAAAATCCCGACACTAGTAGAAATGTACTACGAATATTGGCTATTTACGAGAGAAATAAGACGTCAGTTTACTATCTTTCATGCTCTGCATTGCCGTTGTACGTGTCTTCTGTCCGAATGAGCCCAGCATAGTCTCCAGCTTACGAGCGAAAGGGTCGTCAAGATGTTTGGTGTATTTCCGCAATATGCCTGAAGAGCCTCGTTTCGTGTTGGAACAGGGTCAGTGAATGCATCGTCATCCACGTTGTCGCTCGTTTCCCTCTTCAGGCCCTTTTTAAGAATGTTAATGGGTTTCATAATGGTGGAGAAGCAAGGGAGACCAATGCTTCGGGTTTTGTTTAGTGTAGGGTTAGATGTTGATACTAGAGCTTCATTGCCCTTCGGAGACATGGATTATATAATACAATTTCCTTATTTAGTAATTACGTCACTGTTACCTATGGGTTATCTCCGAAAAAATGGTATGGGTTATGGGTTATGGTTACAGAATTCCCGCATACCGACATGGGAAATCAAAAAAATGTATGGGTTATGATCAAGGGAGTATGGGTTATCTAGGGTATGGGTTATGAGAGAGTCGACTGTACTACCGTATTGGGAACTAGTGTGCCAGTTTGTCATGGGTGGCGGCAACTTAGGAAACACTGTCTACATGCTGCGTGCTCGTGCCTCGCTCACAGCCCCACAACTCTGCCTACACTCTGTCGGCGTTATGCCATGACATGTTTGCACTACATTCGGGAAATTTCATTTCAGAAATGAGTAACCGAGTCCTCGGTCAATCTGATACCCGTCACTAAAATTTACAGACGAGTCGGATAATATCGTGAAACAGGTTCCAGGTGTCTGTCGCTGACAATTCTGAACAGGTGTATTATACTAACACTGGATTTCGCTGCGCCGGCATCAAAAGGTCAGTTTATGTATCTAGTCATGCATTATCGTTTAAAATTTGCACTGCATCAACCCCTGCTTCAACGTGTTTTTGATGGCGAAGCACTGCGATTGACATTCCGATATCATTTCGTTCACGCTAGTCCGCCCCACCAACGAAGATCAGGCATGCGGCAATCTCTGGTCTCCACAAAGGTGTCCACGCGAATAAATCTCCATTTCGCGCGTTATGAAAAGTCAAGCATGAAAGCTTTAAATTGAGCACCAATTCCTCAGACCATCAACAGAAGTAACATGGTCCCCTCTAAAGCTCTCTTGTCTCTGATCCTCCTCACCTTGACTGCCGTGGACGCAAGTCCTGTCAGTCGTCGTACCGGCAAGGCTTCTCTTAGCTTTGTGACGAAGTTCAAAAGGGGTGGATCCCTCAACATTGTTGAGCAGGTCCGCGCTCGTGCACGGGCCATAAAACAGGCTGGTCAGCTCGGAAAACGTAGCGAGTCGTCTTTCAGCGTCACAAACGGTGAGAACCTTTACACTGCCGAGGTCGGAGTGGGCAGCCCTCCAACCAATTGTATGTGGATCACTCGTCATTGTAGACGCGGGCGTGCGAGTTGACTATTGAACGATCACAGACACGGTCATCATCGATACTGGAAGCTCCAATACCTGGGTGGGTGCTGGTAAGTCATATGTCAGGACTGAAACCAGTCAAGATACTGGAAATACTGTCGTATGTCTCTTATTTTTATTTTATTTCCGAAGCTCACGTCCGACTTAACACTGATCATAGTCGGTGGGTTATGGCTCTGGCAACCTCTCTGGAGAAGAATGGATCGATACCGTCACGCTCTCCCCTCACCTGGTAATCAGCCAACAATCCATCGGTGTGGCTGGCCCGGCCACTGGGTTCAGTGGTGTTGATGGTATTCTCGGCCTTGGTCCTACCGACTTGACACGGGGTACCGTCAGCAACACGGACTCCGTCCCTACGGTGTCGGACAACCTTTTCTCTCAAGGGACGATTTTGGAAGAGGTGCTCGGGATCTACTTCACCCCAGCTGCCGACATGGGCGGGGGGGAGCTCACGTTTGGCGGCTATGATGAATCGGCCATAGTTGGGCCTGTGGGCTACGTTCCGCTGACGACGACCTCGCCTGCGTCGAACTACTGGGGTATCGACATGTCGATCTCTTATGGTGACACCATCATTCAGTCGTCGACCGCTGGTATCGTCTATTCCGGTACCACCCTCATCGCCATCGCCACTGGTGAGTGACGTGTTGAGACTGAATGGTTGACATCGAGCGCTGACATCTTGTGTCGGGACTTGCAGATGCATTCCAGACATACAAGGACTTGACCGGCGCCACCCAGGACTCTACTTCTGGCTTCCTCACTATCACCTCCGCTCAATATGAGAATTTGTCCTCGCTCTGGTTCAAGATCGGGGAGACATCGTACGAGCTGACGTCTAACGGGCAGATCTGGCCTCGTTCCCTCAACACTGCCCTCGGTGGCGGCTCTGACGTGATCTACCTCATCGTCAGCGATATCGGATCCCAATCTGGGTCTGGCCTTGACTTTTTTCTCGGGTACACCTTCCTGTGCGTCTACATTCCTTTTTCTCTGACATCCATAGATCATTGGTGATGCTTACGCATGTGCTATTTTACAGCGAGCGCTTCTACAGCGTGTTTGACACTACCAATCAAAGGGTCGGCTTTGCCCCTACCAAATACACCTTCTCCGAAAGTAACTAGAAGTCTTCGTCGTAGACGGTCCGATTTGTTTCATCTGGAGTATTTATCGTGTATGCGATCGTTGTTACAGAATATAACACTAAGTGGGCAAGGACGGAGATGGCTGAGTATTAGATTCGTGGCGCTCGATCCATCCCAGCCCAATCGCGATGTACACGGTTCGATTCCGCCCATACCCAAATGAACTTAGCAAGTAATGCACAGTCAACTTTCACGAAACGACGACTAGAACCTGTCAGCATTTGCTGCGTCTGGTGCGTTGATCGGCCCGGGCTGACCGAAACCCGATCTTGACACTCTCTCCAGACCCAGCATCCCCGAGGAAGTGTGTATCAAGGGGCCCAATCTGCGGACTTGTAATCAACAGAAAGGCGCGGTACACTGAGAGGAAATTCGACTGTAAAAGATCGATCACAGGCACGGCAAAACGTTCGAAAAGACAGTCCTTAAATTTAGATGCACTGGCCATCGGGTCCCTGTATCTTGCAAGCAACGCGAGGTGATGACCCATGTCGACGCCGTTTACCTGTGAACTAAAGGTGAACAAAAGCCCGTCACAGAACATCATCACGATCAAAATGGCAGTGTGAAGTGCATCTAGCTTCAACGTTGAGGCGGTAGCTCGGATGCGAAGAGAAGGTCATAGCACGGCGAAGTGGCAGGGGTTCTGGAACGTTTCATTCGGTAGTGTGATGCGACGCCTATGATATCACTATGATCGATAGATGAATGCATACACACACTTGAAATTCTTGCATGTTCAGAGATTATGGCAAGGGCGGCTTCAACGAGGTCACCAACAACATGGGGGGCTGCGACTTGTCAAGTACGTGAGTGACCAGAACGTCCATGAAGAAAAGAAAAGAAAGAAATCATCCAAGGCTGCGAACGACCTAAGCGGGGCGGCTGAAACTCCATCAGTGGCGCAGGTTGAATGTCACAGGCAGAGGGTGCAGTGTGCATAGTGACCCCGTGATGCCGCAGTGCCGCAGTGCGTGAACATCGACACGGCTGGTAGTGTCATGCTGCTGGACGAAGTATCGCATGGAGAGCTGTAGAGGACGCTTTTCATCGAGGAAGATAGAGCGGGCTATGTTCTATTTCATCTAGCATTGGTTGGTCGGGCCGATTGAGCGAGACATGCATGATTGATTGGACATGACAGTCGCTCGGCTCGGGAAGCAGACTTTCCATAAAAGGGAATGACGAATGAGGCGTCGCATTTATATAACTCCGGAGTCCGCATCCGAGACGCGTTGTCGACTCCTTTGTGGACTGCGTCCATTTCGATTTCGCCTTGTTCTCTCCAAGCTTTGCTTTTTTTGTTTCTTCTGCTTGCTATTTATCCCCTTTTCAACCATCCTTTCACCCAAACTTGCGTCTGGCACGCAAGGCCATATTTGGTTTGTACACTTCACCTTCAAAGTTACTCCACTCCTTCCTGCAATGTCCCTCTCCCTCAAGGCTGAACTAGAAACATGGGCCGCTGCCCTCAAAGCATACGATGAGCAAGACTTTGAAAAAGCTCTCGATCTGTTCTCCGTGAGTACTAGATCCCACAGTGGCTGAACTCACCATATCTCATTCACATGCATGACACACCAGCGTATTGCAGATTGCTCAAAGATCCTCACCAACATGGGCCTCATATACGCTACCATCGGCGAACACGAGACCGCCGTCCAACATTTCGTCGCTGCGACCAACCTCGATTCTTACCTTGCGATCGCGTGAGTACCCGTCTACAATTGCCCTGCCATTCACGACCATTCGGTTCCGAGTGGTGACGGGTTCACATGTGCATATGGCACCACGTGTGTGTATGTTTAATTGTTCCCTCATCTCATCGTTCCCCTTTCTAGGCACTTCCAGTGCGGCGTGTCCAATTTTATCCTACAACGTTACGATTTTGCACTCATAAACTTTGAGGATGCGTATCTTTATCTTCGCGGAAATGAGGCCATGTCAGTTCTCATCAACTCTCCCTATCCCTGAACTCATCGCCCCCTAGCAACTATGACCAACTTGGTCTCAAGTTCAAACTCTTTTCTGCAGAAATCATATTCAACAAAGGCCTCGCCCGAATAAATCTAGGCTACGCAGAAAAAGGGATGGCGGACATGCAAGAGGCTAGCAGAATAAAGGTCACGGATGAACACAGTGTTATTGACGAAGCTATTCGAGATCGTGGGGAAGGGTACACCATATTCAGCATCGTTCGTGATTCTTTGTCTTTGTTCGTTTTTGTGTGGTACCTCAACTGTCACTTAGCCCGTCGGCGTGCTGTACCGTCCTTCGGAAAATAAACTCAAGAATTCCAAGAGCAAAGATTATCTCGGAAAGGCTGTGAGTTCCCTCCCGTCAATCTTATTCTCCGCTCATCTGGACCACCACCGCAATGATAGAAACTAATCGCAGCAAGTGATTCCAACGACGCCTTCACTGAATTCACAGGCGTGATGAAACTACAACAAGCTTCCGGAGAGAACGTTGATAACACAGAGGACAAGAACAAAGTCGATGGCGAGTCGTCAGCGCCGAGCAAAAGTCCAACCGTGCCTGCACTTCGTGCGTCGTCCACTTGTCCACACATTTCCTTTGTTCCCTCACCGCGCAAATACAGGCATAGACAAACGCCCCACCGCTCATGAGCGTTCCAAGACGACCCTCCAGCTCCGTGCTGGGGTTCGCCCGGATGCAGCCACCATCCTTGCCTCGCGACGGACGCAGTCCGTCTCGAATCCCGCAAATGCACTACCACCACCCTTTGCATCGGACTTGTCGGGGAGCAACACTGCGCTGGGCGAGACCAACACGACGCGGTTGCCAAGGATCCCCACCACCAATGCAGGGGTAATGCCTCTGAGGATCAAAACGCCCCTAGGCACCGCCGGCGGAGTCACGGGTGGCTCGAGGGCGGGTGGAGAGGC